>JAHSUH010000005.1:1515000-1794778 GCA_025388415.1 Cynanchum wilfordii
AGAGCACTAGATTAGACACTACTATCAGCAGATACTAGCTACTGCCTGGTGGAGTAGTAGCTTATGATTGAATAGGAGGAATAGAATACAAAGAGATCTCCCTATTTGCTTGACAAAATGGAATGGTGTGGTTTGGGAGAGTTTGGATCAAGTTTAATGCCTGCTCTTCTAAGCAAAACGCCAGAGAAACATATCATGTTTATGTACTTCAAAATCTAAATCAAAGAAACTTCAAAAGATATATATATATATATATATATATATAAATGTAGAGATAGAGAGACAGAGTCAAGGTGAAACTAATCATCACTAGTTATGCACAATTAAAATTTATATATCCTTTCAATTTATCCCCCTCTCCAAATCTTACATGATCTCCCCATATACAAAGGGAGGCCCCAAAAATTAGTGACTAATAATTAACAACAAAACAGAACAAAATACAAAAGAAGAAAGATCACATACTAAACAAACTAAGCATATGAACAAAAATAAGAAAAAAGGAAACTAACAAATCAAGCTTCAAAGTTAACCAAGAAAGAAGAAAGAAGAAAGAAGAAAGAAGAATCTTGACTCTGTCTAGAGTATGTCCAAAAGATCCTTCAAAAGCTAGCTATGATCAACCTTTCCCCACCCCCCCTATACTAAAATTTCCCCCATCTGTTATATACTATATGAATTTTGGAGTAAATCATAAAGACCAGGCTTCATTACCAATCAAGCAGGAGCTTCAACAGATACAATTCATGGCAGATTTCAGTATCATGATTTTCTTTCTTTTTTTGCCACAGCATGGAATAAAATTTACCAGGCGGTGGAAAAAACAACGAAGAAACTCAATCAACGCCATGAAGAAACAGTGAGAAGTGGCAGATCATTCCACGCCAATGAAAGAAACCCAGGTCGGGAATCAATCAGTGTATACAAAGAACTGTAGTTATAGTTCCAAAGAAGAAGCTTTGCTTGACTCATTGCATAATGGCTAAGAGCTACTGGCTCAAAACCGGCTTCTTCCATCAACGATTTCCATTGTTCGCTGTCTTCCATACGTTCTCTTCTGGTTCCCGGTTCCTCCGGTCCAACTGCACCACCTATTTTCCGGCCGAGCAACAGTTTTTCAATTTGAAGCCTCTCCGGTGAGTCCCGTGTCAAGTTCGGATCTAATGATTCGAACATGGCGGAGTAATACTTGATGGCGTTTTTAAAACGGGTAAGATATCCGACCCGGTTCAATCTCCCTTCGTATTCACCCAAAGTCACTACGAGTGGGTTCAGAGACTTGGCAAGCTTCAGTGCAGCCACAACACTACCATTATCGTCGTCGAGCAAGTTATACAACTGAAGCATAAAATTAACGGCCAATACCTCATCGGAGTTTATTCGGAAGCTTGACTCGTTTAAATCCTGGATTGGATTAAGCACCGGTTCGAATTCGAAATTGAGATCCAAAACATTTGCGAAGTCGCTTAGACGCTTCCCAGTGGCTAAAAGCGCAGATTCAGGAGATTTTCCTAACGACGGAGCAGGAATACCCGAGATCCGAATCCTTTCTGGCTTCCCAGCCGGTCGAGTAGCTAATGCTTGCAACAGAGCAGCCCATTGAACCCCTTGTACTATACCGAAATCGATAATGTGGATCTGTTTCTCATTTTCGGTGGCCTCAAGGATTGCTTGGTTCGCCGTCAAATGAGCGAATTTAGAGTAAGGGCAAGCGTCATTGAAAGCTTTGTAACAGAGAGTGAGTTCTTCTGAGGTCAACTCAGAAATAGCGCGTGTCTTCTCTGCTTGCGGCGAGATTCGACTGTAAAGGGCTTCGAGGAAATAATACGCAACTCTCTCCGTCGGATCGCCTTGTGCTGATACGGATTCCCTAAGCTTAATCAAAGATTTTACGGCATTTTCCGGGTCTAACTCAGAGAGGCGAGCTACATTTACCAGTGCCTTTAGCAATGGTTTCGATGGTGAAGAAGTTTCCGGAGAAGATGAGGAGGTACAGGCCACGGAAGCTTCATTAGTAGATGGATGAGACAATTGTTTGGAACCGTCTTTAATGGATGGCTGCGGTTGCGGCGGCAACGGAGAGGATGACGGTGGAATCCACGGGGGAGAGTGGGGTTGGAGAGGAGGGTTAGCTGAACTTCTTTGGCTAGACTCGGAGAAGATGACTCGGTTAAGATCAGAGGGTGGGGATGAACCGATACTGAGTCGACTCGGGCAAGTGGAGAACGGATCAGCACTGTACAGATTAAAATCAGAACCTGGATGCCACGCGTCACAACCAGATTGAAGATTGGAACTCTCGGTCGAATCTCCGCCGCCCATGAAACTCTCCATCCACTCATCCGAATCAAACTCGCCTCCGGCCGCGGCACCAAAATCAGCAAATCTGAAGCCCGTGGAGTGATGGTCTAGTGGCGGGAACTGAAACCCCTGCTCAGCCGCATCAGGTCCACCGGAGACCTGAAATGGGTCAGTGAATCCGGCGGGTCCAGTTAGTCCGTACCCAGAAGTAGGGCTGTTAGTGAGAGACTGGTGCCCGCCGGTCCAGGGGCTTAAGCAAAATGGATTCATGCCGAGAAGTTGCTGCTGCTGCTGCTGTTGCTGTTGTTCTTGTTGTTGCTTCTGCTTAATCACTTGTTGAGCTATAGCCATTAGGTTTCCACTGTCAGTGCACATATATGCCATTCTCCGGCTGGCGAAAAGATCTTTTTGGTGGTACTGAGTGAGTCTACTCAGATTCTTCTTCTCACATCAGTAGAAAGTTGGGGGGTGGAGAAGTGAAGTAGCTGAGCTGCTGCTATAGTTAGTTTAAGAGACGATGACTCTGCTGAGCCAAAGGAAGAGCGAAAGTAAGATTATAAAAATAAATAAATAAAGCGAAACCCTTCAATTAACGAAAGCTCTTTTTTTTTTTCCCCCTTTTTTCTTGAGAGGAATTAACGAAAGTTATACCTTTGAATGTTTAGAAAAATAAATAAGTAAATAAACTATTGACTGCTTTAGTTATCATATTTAATAATTTAAGCAAACGAGATTTTGTTAGTATTATTATTAAATAGTTATTAAATAATAATGCGTTTTAAATTCGTGAGATTCATTTAAAATACTCTATTATTGGATTGTACCTAAAAATATAGAAACTAAAATGACTATTTTTTGACAAAATTTTGTGTATGCACATTTTTCATCATTTTTTTTTTTTTTTTTTAGACTTACATATCAAATAATTAAAAGGAGATCTTCTGTAAAAAAAAAAATATAACTCAATTGGTAGCAATTTCACTTATGATTTAGAGTTATGAATTTGAGACACACTAGATATTATAATTTCTAAAAAAAAAAAAACTTCTATTTTGATAGTTTTTTTATTAATTAAATTTTGATTATAAATTAAAATTAAATACATTTAATAGTGATTGTATATATGAATTTTCGGGAAGTGTCATGTCATCATTGTAAACTATATTTTATTCTCAAGTAATTGTAGTTTTTTTTTTTTTTTTAATCAATTTGAAATTTTTATTTAAGAAAAAATAAATAAATAAGGGAAAAAGAATTCTAAAAATGTGAGAGGAAGCATTAATTGGAGACAAAAGGCACTTGCCACAATCTTGCTTTTCCTATTCCTAAGTCCTAAATGTCAATTTTACGTATTGTCCGTATCCTCTTTCCTTCCCCCTCCTACTTGTTTGGTTTAAATGGGTATGTTATAATTCTTATATATATATATATATTTTGTCGAAACTAACTAGATTATTATCTCTTTCTCCGATATCATGTTAAAGAAAGTAATAAATTGACATATATTTTAAAAATTTAAACTTATAAAATGAGTTTAAATTTATTATTTTAACATTAATATCTCTTGTTTAAGAGATTTTCGAGTAATTATTAAGTAAGAATCTAAGATTTTTACATTTAAAATGATTCATTTTTGAGTTATTTTTAATAGTATTAATATATAAATTAAAAGGTATTAATAGATGACAAATTTAATTAAAAAGAAAAAAAACTTTTTAAAAATTGAATTTTCGTAGACATCCATATAGGAAATATCAAAACTATATATATATATATATATGTGTGTGTGTATAGAGAGAGAAACTAGCCATCTTAATTGACCGAGATGTGTGATTCATTGAAGCTCTCCCAAAAAAATCATCTTCCGACTCAATTTACATTAAAATTTTTAATTAATATTTATTAAAATAAATATGCTCGCTTAAAAGATTTATTAAATATTTATTTAAAAAAGTCATTTAATTAGTAGTGAATTTTAAATACATAAAACTTTCTTAAAATAGGTTAAAATGGACAAGAATAAATTCACTCTGAAAGAATAATTTTTTAAGAATTAAAATTCATTAAGGTCAAATATACCATTTATGGAATGCTTTCCTTTACTCCACTTCTACATTTTGCATCATTAATTTTTCCAAAAAAAAAAACAAATATATATATATATATAATTTGAAAGTCACCATTAATTACTTGTACTACTACTTTACTTGCAGACTACAAGCAATTTTAGTCAATTTTTAATATTTAAAAACATCGAAATTTAAGATTTATTACATTTATAAAATAAATAAAAAAAAGAAAAGAAAAAAAGTGTAGATATTAAAAAGAGGAGTCCGTGTCAGGCAGAACAGTTGGTTTGGGGCAGAAATGACGTGGCGACCATATAGGAATGGGGCCCACAACGTGGCAGGAAATGACAACACCAGGTCACGTACTCCTTTCTTTCCTCCCGCTCTGTTCGGAAGGGAGCTTTTGTGAACGCACTGTGGGCCCCAACTAACACTTTCCTTACTGACACGTCATTTTACGGCGGGTCAACATCGTCTACGCACATTACATCATCGAAATTTTCTTAATTATTTTATCTTTACCGTCCATTTCCTAATCCGACGGCGCCACGTTCGTTTGAACATAATACCTAGTCAGCTTTTCAGCTACACCTTCTTACCGTTGTAGGTGGGATTATTTTAAACACTTCTTGTTTTTATTTCCACGTGTATTTTTCTTTTTCTTTTTCTTTTCTTTTTTTTTTCGCTTTTCCTTCTCGTCCCGTTGAGGAAAAAAATATTTATATATATAAAAAAATGTATAATTTTAATTTATCAAATTAAAAAAAAAAAAAAAAAAAGGGGTTGGCAATGAACTGATGGAGTAGACAATTTGACGGGCAATTTAACTAATTTGACGTGTCTTTTGTCTTTTTCTTAATATGTTTCTGAAGACAACCTCATATCGACAAATAATATGTTTTTTTTTTATAAATAGAAAATGTGTATATATATATATATATATATATAAAAGGTCAAAGAAGGGTTCATAAAATGGTCAAATGTTGCGACGAGGGAGGGGAAAAGTGGGGTAAAACGAGAGGGGTTAAAATTGAAAACCCAAAAAACTCAAAGGTAAGTGAATTAATAAGGAGTTTTTATAACTTAAATGAGGTAGAGCGTTTGAACCTTATTCACGTATGTAACTATTTAAAATTTAAAATTATAATTTTTTTTTATAAGAGACCAACCAATTCGAATGAGAATTAATATGAATTGATTTGAATGTATTTTTTTTTAGGACACCACGTGCCATCGGGAAAAATGAATTTGAAAACAGAAAGGAAGTGGGCCCAGTGGAGGGAGGAAAAGTAGAATGGTTGGGCTAAGATAAAGGGCTTTGGTTTATTTATTTTTATTGTTTTTCTTCTGGGAGGCTTTTAGGGCCGAATGGGCCCACGTGTCGCGGACAAAAACGGAAAAAGATGTGATCCAAAGGACCACCTAAAGAAATATAAACCATAGAAAGTGGAACAACAGAAAAGCAACGGTGGATGCTATATTTGACAGATTTATTATTATTAATAAATAAATATTTGAAAATTACGAGCCGTATCCAACTATCCATCATTGATATTGACTCCCATGCCATTCCAATATATTTTCCACCCCCATTTAAATATATATATATATATATATATATATATAATGTATATATTTCCTCTAAAAGGAAAAATAAAATTTTAAAAAAAAATTAATTTTGAGCTTGGTTAGTAATATTATTATTATTTACTATTTATTCTCATTCATTTAAAAAAGAGGGAACATAATTTAATTAAATATAAATCAAAATTGAAGGTTACTAAATTTTACTATGAAAAAAAGAAAAATAAAAGAAAATCAGTAAGCCCAATAACACTAAAAGTTTGCAAAGAGGTAAAATTGTAAATTACGTGCATATATTTTTTAATAAAAAATTTAGAAAGAAGACACGTCACTGGAGACAAACTAAAAATAAAACTAATGACAAGATGCGTAGGAAGTGAGGGATTATATTATTAGAGTACCTAATGACATGATAATTGTCATTTCATTTTAAAAATGAAAATGAAATTTTGGGTTTTTTTTTAAATTTTTTATTTTTTATATACCCATTTGGAGCGCCGGTATCCCACTTTATTTGGGAGACTAATTCGGACTCGATTTGTGGAACGCTCGCAGAGTTCAACTCTTACTCAAGGGTGAGAGTCTGGTCTAAAGCTTTTAACATGACGCTAACCATGCTAGGGGGATTCGAAACTTCAACCATCCGCCATGAAGGAAGAATTATGAGTCCGCACACCAACTCCCCCAAACTACCGGATTAATTTTGGGTTATTATTATTATTACTGTTTCTTCTTCTTTATTTTTAATGTATTAATTGTTCTAAATTTTATGCCCTATAATTTCTAATTATTTTATGATTTGCAATGTTAATGTGTACACATGTATATATATAGAGGACAAAAAAAAAAGAAAAAAAAGCAATTCAAAAGTTATTGATTTCTCACCACAAAAAAAGTATATTGTGAATATCGTAAACGTGTTTAATACTAGTTACGAGCATCATGTAATAGTTTGACTAAATTTTTTTTTTCTCGAGTAAGAATTAAATTTTACAGATAAAAAAAAGGAAGGGGGAGAAAGTAGAAGGAAAGAGAAATAGGTGTCATAATCTAGTGTGGAGTGGACAAGTCCTTTAGTCAGTTCTTTTTCTATCTTTAGGCTTATCTTCAAACCCTTTAAGCCAAACAAAATGAATATCTCAAAGTCTTTAGTGGATCTCATTTTTCATAACATATTATATATATATATATATATTTTTTTTTGGTATGAAAAATATTTATCTCGCAGCACTCAAAGGTCCTTTTCTATCTCTTCACCATCTTTTTTTCTTTCTTTCCTCATAAAAATTGTCAAAAGCTGTGAGATATGATAAAACCTTTGAGCCATCCTCATCTCCATATTGTATTTTACTTTTTTCCCTATTTTAGTTAATTAAAAAACGAATAATCACTCATTAGGGAAAAAAAAAAAATCATTACATCAATGATGTCGTGAATTTTATAGGTTTAAAAATATATCATTGAATATAAAATTTTATATCTCTACTTAATAACTATTCATGATTACGTTATATATATATATATATATATATATATATATATATATATATATATATATTTATTAATCTTGAAAAAAGACGCGGGGAAAAGAAGAGCTTAAGAATGTGAAAAGAAAAGGAAACTAATATTAAACAAATGTAGGGCGGTTTTAGAACCAATATGTATGGTATTCATTCATTCATATGAAACCTACTTTGGGAGGTTTGAAGTACTATTTTTTTTGTCTTTTTGCATAAAACAATTTCAAATAGAACAACCCACATATTTCTTTTTTTCTTATAAAAATATATATATATATATATTTTTTCAAAATCGAAAAAATAAATAATAATTCGTCAAAGTTACTGTATTGTTCTAAAGGTTGTTCAATGATAAAGACTTTGAAACTTGACTTAAATGTTAGTGTCAGTTAAGGAAGAAGGTTGTATTTATTTTGGCTTTTTATTTGTTTTGTTGTGATCAAGACCCCATCATCCTTCCCTCCCTAATTATGCATATGTTCCTTCTCTCATTAGCTTGTGATTACCGTTGGAGAATGTAGAGAGAGAAAATAATAATAATAATAATAATAATAATGACAAAAAGAAGAAGAAGAAGAAGATAAATTAAAACCATAATATCATTTTTTTTTTAAACCACATTGGTAAGTGAATTTTTATTTACTTGAAAAGAAAAATGGCTATTGTCATTTATGGATCCAATTTGGAGTGTTGAATAAAGACAGGAGCCATCTAACGAAAATTGATAGATAATCAATCATCTCCAACTTCAAAATCATTATGTGAGGTTATAATTGAAAGTAAGTAAGGGAACAGGTGGGTGGGTTAGAATTAGTAGTTAAATCAAATTGGAAATATATCATGTGTGCAAGCAAGGAAGGACAATAGGAGAGAGTGAGAGAGAGAAAAAGGTGGGTGGGTGTTTGTTTTATTGTTTATGGTCAAACTTGCAATTGATGAGATTTTTTATCCAAAAGAAAACAAGGCTTTAGTGGGGACTAAGATAAGAAAAAAAGAACGTCTACTACTACGTAGTTCTCCTCCCACTGGACTGCTTGTGGTGACACTCTTCTTTACCTTTTCTCAAAGTAATTTTTTTTTTTTTTTTTTTGTCACTTATCATTCTTTTGCAGAAAGGGAGGGATGGGGGTGAGCAAGTAGTTCTAAAATATTTGGGATTTCTATTTTTGTAAAGTTCCAATGTCTCCAAATGTTTAATCAGGACTATTGGTTAATCAATGATCCAAATTTCAAATCTTAGTTTAGGTATGAAAAAATGTTAAATCCTCTAACCAGTTGTTACACCCAATGAGATACCTATAAATCAGCGAGAGGAATTAGTTTGGGTATAAAATAACTTGAAAGTGACGTCCCTCAATAATGGGACACACCCAAGACACACGTACGAACATTAAATTATTTTTCCTTTTTCATCTTTGGTAGATCTCTAAGGATGGTTTCAGATGGAGGTGAGGAAAGTCAAGTTGGTTGGTATTATCTTAGGATTTTAGGCATTTTCTCTGCTTACAACTGAATGAGACAAGAAAAAACAAAAAAAAAAAAAAAAAAAAAATGAATGAGACTAGCAGAAATATGTCTCCATCGAATTTCTAGGCTTCTTATGCATATTAAAAGGACTACACTACAGTTTTATTTATTGCTTGTGGTCCATTATCAAATAATCTTCAGCACGCAACAGTCAACTTTCTTTTCCATTGGGTTAATCTGCTCTTCTTTCATATATTTGGGAGTCAATAATATCAATATTAGCATTTTCCCCCAGTTAGCTATTTTTTCCGCTACTACAGAAAATTAATCATTAGTTTGGTGTTTTCTGACAGAGTCCATGAAACACTAGCCAAAAAAAATGATATTACTACTAGAAACAAAGGTATGTGCAACTTCCTCAGGACCATTATGGACTTCCAGCAACATTGGCAGGGGCAGCAAGGAATGGGACTAGGGAGGTGTAGAGAAAACAAAAGGTTAAAAATAATTTAGACAGTTGTTTTCTTATTAAGCAGTACGGGAAATCAAGCCTTAAATAATGAAGATACAAGCTACTACATTATATGGGGAGAATTTTTGCAGCCTTCAGCTGCTGGTTGCATCATTTCATGAGGATGCATACAATAATTTTATTATCAAAATTTTGAAAAATCTAAGTACCTTCTATAGGCTTCCAACATAAGCAGAAACTTTAATTTTCAGCTGCAACATCTTATATGTCTTCGGATACTAATACACACGAGCCTTAGGCGGGAAGGTTTCAATCTCATCGTCCAATGTGTTCATGTGAACTGGCCTATAGTCTAATCGAACTTTCTCCTTCTCCCAGTATCTGCAGACAAAGACATGGTATAGTATCAACGTAATGTGCCATGCTTCTCCTACCATCCACATGTATAAAATTTGTCTTCCTCCAAAATTTTCAATAGTTAGAGAATATAACTTCAAAGCAAAGTTGTTATTGGAATAACATGCAAACGGATTTCATTTTACCAAAGGAATTACAATAGATACTCAAAGAACTATATGTATTCAGCATTCTTACTGATTTTACACAGTTCAGAAGTGAAAAGAATCTTTCTTACCCCAATGTGTGTTTCATCCACTTCTCATCATCTCTTTTCTGTGAAAAGGCACAATAATTGATTTTGTTAAAGAAAGGGAAGTGCAGAAAAATAAAATACCACTGGAAAATACTTCAACTAACCGTAAAATCTTCACGAGCATGTGCTCCTCTACTTTCTTTTCTGGCTTCAGCAGAGTGCATGGTTATACTTGCATTAATCAGAAGGTTTTCAAGTTCTATTGTCTCCATCAAGTCAGAGTTCCTGTGATGACATTTTGGGATTAAAAGGGCCACATGATTACTAGTTCAGATGAATGCCGTCAACTTTATCCATATCAATGAGACTTACCATACTAAACTTCGGTCTTCCAATTTCACATCATGAAAGCTCTCCCATGTTTTATCGATCAACTGGCAACCTTCAAAATGAAGTGAAAAACCACGAATGTCAATTTTGGAAACAAAGTTCTAGGAAAGAAAATCCAATCCAAGGGTTATCGTTACTTGCAAATTTCCTGTTTTCCCAGCTCTCAGTTTGTACTAGTTCATTGCCAATGTAATTTTAGTTTTTTTAAAAGCTCTATACCAACTTCAGTTACAATGCCTTTCCACATGTGACGTTCATATGATGAAGTTGAAAAGTTTCAACAACACTTCTAAGTACTCAAACTTGTACTTGCACATGGAATAAGAAGCTTAAAGAGAAAGGGGAACATCACTCCACGAGAAAAAGATGAAAAAAAATGAACTGTGAGCTAGATGAACTTAAGGTATACCTTCCTCTAATGTATCTTGTGTACGGAAGACAGCAGCATTATTTTGCATCACTCTTTGCATATTTAACCTAATTTTTGAAGTGGGAATAGAACCAGCTGGATATCTGATATTGTCCAACCATGCCATAGTTTTCTCTCCGGCATCCTTTTCCAACGGCTTTTGTTTGTCACCTGTGCAAGTCAAAGTGATAGTATCATACCCTGCATGTGTCAGAAGGTAAGGCCAACTAAAGAAATATTTAATCCTGCTTACCTGGTCTGCTGATCTCTGCAACCCTGTTTGCACAAGCCCGACCAAAGACAACAATGTCAAGAAGAGAATTAGCACCAAGACGATTGGCACCATGAACCGATGCACAGGCTGCTTCTCCAGCAGCCATCAATCCAGGAACAACAGCATCAGGATCGTTACCTTTAATAGTAACAACCTGCAGCACAATATATACATCTCTTCATGTATACACATTCATTTGAACAATAATAATCTGAAACTCAAAGGATCAGTACATCATTATACCTCTCCATAGTGATTTGTGGGTATTCCACCCATATTATAATGCACAGTAGGTAAAACAGGGATTGGTTCCTTTGTAACGTCAACTCCAGCAAATATTGCAGCAGTTTCAGAAATACCTGGGAGTCTTTCCTTGAGCACCTCTGGAGGTAAGTGATTCAAGTGCAAATAGATGTGATCCTTCAATGGTCCTATGGATTGGGATCAATGGAAAATGTAATTAGATCACCCAACGGGGCTATGCTATAACCAACAAAATAAAAAGATCATTTACAAGATCCAAAATTTTGAAGTATCATGCTAAGTCCTCAAAGATGGCAACACTACTCATGCAACAACACGATCCATATTAATATGTGCTTTAATACTCAGCAAGGATACTGAAATTGTAAAGAATTAGGGGGGTGGAAAAAGTGTATGTTCCAGATGAACAAAGGCTGGAGCTGCTATCCTTCCGTCAACTGAACCTATCACCAAGAATAAATTACACCTTTAGAAAATAAAGCATTCATTAAGTGAGTACCTACACCACGCCCTTCTCTGATTTCCATTGTCATAGATCTTGAAACAACATCTCTTGATGCAAGATCCTTTGCTGTTGGTGCATACCGTTCCATAAATCGCTCACCTTCGCTGTTCCTAAGAATCCCTCCTTCACCACGGGATCCTAGATGACATGATGTGAAGATCCATTAAAGGGTTATCCATGAAGGTCAGGCCAAAATACATAGAGACATGCTTTTCAAACAGAAAAATGAAACTAGAAGAGATTTTCCTTCAATTTGACTGTGTAATAAATATGTGAACCTAAGTACCACTCCTGTACGTGCAGGAGACCAATGAAAGAACAGCCAAAATAAAACACAAAGACAAACAAAAAAATGCCTACCTTCAGTAATCAGGCATCCGGCTCCATATATACCAGTTGGGTGGAACTGCACAAATTCGAGATCCTAAAGAGGGAAAAGGGAAAAGGTGTTACTATGCCAACAAATGCACGGTGGATATATAAACACTTGAGTCCAGAAAAGCCAACTCCATGTGCCGATCAGGAGGGGAGGGCCAAACCAGATAAACACACCTGGAGAGGCAACCCTGCACGTGCAACCATAGCATTGCCATCACCAGTGCAAGTATGAGCAGAGGTTGCAGAAAAGTATGCTCTACCATATCCCTACCCCGAGAGAAAAAAAAGGGTCAGGAGATTCTAGACATCCATCAGTAATATGAATACTCATCAAAAGGAAATGTGTAAGCTACCCCTGTGGCCAAAATGGTTGAAGCAGAACGGAATCGATGTAAAGTGCCATCTTCCATATTTAGTGCAATCACACCTTGGCAGGTACCTAAGAAACACATAAACAAAGTTAGAGGGAGAGACCTTGTTCTCCAGAACACAACTACAAAAGATGAATATCCTGAGAAGTCCTACAGTAGATCCTCACAAGAAGCACTGGCTTCGATTGAAGATTGAAGGGAACAAACATATGGAACAAGTGAAATACTAAATAATAACACTGAAAACACAGGTGTCTCACCATCACTATTCATTAGTAAATCCAAAGCAAAGTACTCCACGAAGAACTGAGTATTGTGTTTCATGGCCTGACCATATAGAGTATGTAATAGAGCATGTCCTGTGCGATCAGCAGCACACGCACAGCGGTATGCTTGTCCACCTTTGGAAGAACAAATAGAGAGATGTTCTGTGGTCAGGTTTAAAGTACAAGATAGAGAAAGTACTGCTTGCTAATAATTGATATCATACCTTTTCCAAAGTCCAGACTTTGACCGCCAAATGCACGTTGGTATATTTTCCCATCTTCAGTTCGAGAGAATGGCAATCCGTAATTTTCAAGCTCTATGACTGCTTTCGGGGCTTCTCTGCACATGTACTGAATAGCATCCTGATCACCTATTCAAAAAGGAACAGGAGTTGCATTAGTGTAAAGAAACTGAAAATGAAAACATGAAGCCATGTGTCTTAGTGGCAACTTGTAAGTTTAGTACTCAAAGGTAACTACAACAAAGTTGCAGTGAGGAATACTTTAAAAAATATTCATGTGCCAAAACCTCGGAATATGAAAAGTAGGAAACAGGTGAAAAAAAAAAAAAAAAAAAACCTCTCAAACTGTGGAATTAAATACTATCTGGGAAATCAATCAGAAGATTAGCTATATGACATCGTACCCAGCCAGTCACTTCCCTTCACGGTATCATACATATGCCATCTCCAGTCGTCCTCAGTCATATTTCCCAATGCTGCATTTATACCACCCTGTAAAGCATATATCCACAAAGCTTAATCATATATGTCAAGAGGAAAGTAAAGAAGTGAAAAGAGCCAAGTCCAAATAGAGTAGCTATTATAACAAGAAGACATGGAATTCAATCCTACATAAAACCAGGATTCAAAAATAAGTCAGAGTGGCAAAAAAGGACATAATATCTTTTACATTTCTAAAGAGAAATCATTATTTCACACAACCAGAAATAGAACCACAATAAAATGGACAGAAAAGTTAGAACTGAAACTTGACAGATTAGACACAACAATTTCAATGATGGTTGAACAACACCTCCAATTAATTCACTTAGTCCATGCTAACATTCAAGCAAATGATAATGACAACAGACAACAAAACAAAAAAAAAAAAAAAAAAAAATATTGAAGGAAAAAAGCACAATTTGCATTATAGTCAATTTGAATTTTTGGAACCACAAGAGTTTGTGAAAATTCAGTTTCATTGCAAATAAGCTAAGTGATTCACATACATAAATAAACAACTCCAGAAGCTATCAAAAACACATTAAAACAGAGACAAACTGCATACTTGAGCTGCAACAGTATGTGAACGGGTAGGGAACAGCTTGGTAATGCAGGCAGTGTTGAATCCATGCTCAGATAACCCTATGGCAGCTCTAAGTCCAGCACCACCAGCACCTACCACTACAGCATCGTAAGTGTGATCAACCACAGTGTACTCTCCAACCTGCTCAATAAAACCAAGATATAATAAAAAATAATAGAAAACTAAACGTTATCGGGCACAAAATGAGTCAATCAATCTTACAATCAAAGCAGCTTTCAAATAGAACCAAAGAAGACCTTAAATGAGTTAGATGAGTGAGACGGTTGATTTTAAACGTCATCAACTAGAAGGACCAGAATATTATAGAATAGTATCATCATGTATAAGATAACATGGTATCGTCTATAACATTTTAGAAGGTCTCTTTGTTCTCAAGAGAAAAAAATCTCATTTCTATAATAAACTATATATATAATACAGCGTAGTATTGTTATTTAGTCATGAGTTTACAAAAAAAAAAAAAAAAAAAAAAAAAAAAAAACTATAAAAAATGCTTACTTTCAAACACCAAATTTCAATAAACCATTCTCAACAAAACGCTTGAGGATTACAATATCGAATCAAACCAATTAGTATAAAAGAGGACAAAACCTACCTAAACTATAACAAGCACTAGATAGTTGAGCTGAAAAGCGAACTAAAGCAAAAAAAAGAAAAAAAAAACAGTAATATAGAATATATCGGTAGGTAAATAGGAGAAAAGAAACGGATACCGTGCCAGTAGAGAAGAGTCTATTAAGCTGAGGTCGGAGAGAGTTGCCGGAGATGGATCTCCTGGAAGCAATGCCGAAGCCACGCGACACGCACCTCCACATCTCTCGCGATTGTGATTTGATAAATTAGGGATTTGTATCTTGAAGGAATTGATCAACTTATAAGGTGGCGCGTGATATTCAGATTAGAGATCGGAAGGAAAGTGTAGAACACATAAGAGAGATTGGAATAAAGATTGGGAAATTGAAAATAAAAGGAAGAACTGGAAAAGAGATAGCTGCCCAATTTATACTCCTGCTTTTCATTATATTTATCCCTAATTTTGGAGAAGTTTTTTTTTTTTATTTTTTTAATATTTTAACAATAATGGTATAATTACTAATTAGTAGTCATTATTCCATAAAATGGCAGCATTTAATATTTAATTTTAATAAATCAAAATGGTTAAAGTGTAACTAATATTACATAGTATATTAGTAATTTTTATGCATTATATCCCATAATTTTATTTTATTTTTTTAAAAAATGAAGATCTTGTAATCGATGTCAATATTTATCTAATAAGAAGGAATTTTGAAAAAATCTTCTGGAATAATTAATAGGAATTTATTTGCTTTTTGTTTAAAAATCATTCATTGGTACGTACAGTTATCAAATACTAAACTAAAGTAAAAGTAGAACAAGACCCCCTGGGGAAAGTCAAACAACAAATGGTTGGGGCAGTGGACGCGCTCCTGCATTTTAAGCCACGACGGCCGTGATCGGCGTACTCAGCCACGTAGCGCTGTTTTCACCGCTACAAATCCGGTGCTGGTAGGCGGAGGAAGGAGGAGCCCAACCACGCCTTTTCTTAAATGAATCCAAATATTCCTAAGTTTAAGCTTCTTCTTGGTACGGGCTGGACAAGTAATAAGTAAATAGTGGTATCAGAATTAAGGCCCATTTTGTATTGGGTACAAAAAATATGGTTACATTTGGCCCATTTTATTATACCTCAAATTGGGCATTTCCTCTTTCAAAAGTTTGGGATAATAGGCTTGGTGGGCCTTTTATATAATGCATCAGATTTATGTAAATTCGATATATATATTTTGGTTAGAATTAACTTTTACTTGGAGTAAAATTTTACCTATCTCAAAACAGAGTGTCAAACTTTTGATTTTGTGTAACATTCACAATGATATAACTTAGGTAAGTGAAGGGATTGTAAGGGGAAAAAAAAATTTTATATCACATAAAATCGAATAATAACTATTTTTCCTTGGAGGGGGGGAAAAAAAAAGGAAGGCTAGAGAAAATGAAAGATAATGTACAAAAAGGAGAGGGAAGGGGTGATCCTAAATATAATCTCAATACACAACATTAAATTTACATCTTCCCTTTGTTCTCCTTCTCTTTTTCTCGATGTGAACTGAATAAATAAGCCAGATGGCGTCGGCACACACGAACATGCACAAATTGTCCGTTTCTGCCCCTGAAAGTTCTCTATCAAAACACACTACTAAGGCAAGACATAGGAAGTTTCGATAAGAAGGACCATTTTTCTTTTTTTTTTGAAGGCTATATATATATAAATGATAAAAAGATGATGATGATGGTGAATTTTGAAGGTTTTTTTTTTTTTTTTTTGTTGGTATTTATGGCGCTGGTTGATTATTTCTAAGAGAGTAAAGGCTTGCGTTGTACTTTTATGGGTAGGCCTTTGGGAAAATCGACAAAGGGGAAGGCGAAAGCTTGATCTGTATCGGCTAATTCCCAATCGTAGCTTAGAACTAAATGGTGTAAAAACACGGCCATCTCTAGCTTTGCCAATTCCGATCCAGCACAAAGTCGTGGTCCTCCCCCGAATGCCATAAAATTCATGCTCCCTGTCGTCGTGTTCCCGCTCCTCTCGTTCTGCAACCACAGCGTTCGTTCATCACAATTCAAATTATTTTATCATAAAAATATTAAAAGTGACTAGAAAAAAAAAAACCACATTATTTACGGGGGCAAGGGAAATCGGATAGACCAGGTGGGTGCAAAATAACCCGTAAAGAAAAGTAAGGGTGCACGTGCAAGAGAAAACCCCACCACATTCACAAACACCACATGGGGGAGGAGGGGTTTTAATCATCTCACCTCACATACTGTTTGGGTTGGGCCCTCCGACGCACGAGAGCGGCAGAGACTTGAGAGGGCCGAGAAAGAAAGAAAGAAAGAAATCCGTACGGTGTGAAACATCCGTTACTTTGATCATGACAGTTCATCTTGTGGGCCATTCAACCTCATGGATGGATTATGATTGCACAGTTGTTATGATTTGTATACACCTTTTCTTTTTCTATATATATATATATATATTATTATTATAAAAAATAATTTTTTTTTTTAAAAAAAATACTACTCTTTTGTATATCTTCATGATGATTATCACTGATGCCATGCCTCCAAGGGCCTTGATTGAATGTTCTTTAAAATTCTTATAGTAATGGGTATTTCATATATTTTTAATTGTAATATTATGCATGAGTTTCTTATTATTACGACATCTATAAATTTTTAATATAAAAAGAAAAAGGGGAAAATCGAGATTATTATATAATACGGGCCTATTAGAGGCCATTCACCTTTTAGGCTTTCATGCACATGAACTAATTCATCCACTATTCTTAATCAGTAGTGTTCCCAACAGATTCTTCTCTTCTTTATATATATATATATATATATATATATATAATATTATTGTTTCAGAGGGGGTGTACCTAAAATTTTACCATGACTTTTCTCCTTAAGGCAAATAATAATAGGAGAAATAAATATAAAAGTCTGCATCGTTTGAATGAGAAATAAAATAGGAGAACATCATCACGTAGAATAATTTTTGGTCCTTTTTCTTTCTGAGTTTTTTTTTTTTTTTCTTGAAGAAAAAAAAATTTAAAAGAAATTCGTAACTTCTTAATAAGTACGGAGAGAAAGATAGTTTCAAAATATTTTTTTCAAAAAAATAAGTATTTTTTTTTATATTAAAACAAAATTTATTTCTGGATAAATTTGGGTATTAGTATTAGTAGCAAGCAAACTTTCATTAGGAAAGATCCAAATAAAATGTCACGTTCTAAACGTGTGAATATAAACTAGTCTTATAAATTACCTAAACCTATCTACTCATATCTAGTCAGCTTACCAAATGGACAAAGTACATTTATACATCTAATTACTAAACAAATACAAACAAAACTAAAACAAATAATCCACAAAATATCAATAATAATGATTAAAGAAAGGCATGGAAGTGGGCACTGTTATATGTGTGTATATATAAATTTTAGAACATATTCACACCCAATATTTATAATTATTCACAAGTGTATGACGTAACAATTGTAAATAAATTTATTTTACTCGCGTAAAAGTTTTCCTTTCTTAGAACTCAATTGAGCTATAGAAAAATTTCTTGACATTTGTTTTGATATAATTGGTTTTCTGTCTTTTAAGTAAGGTTAAATAATAGTGATATATATATATATATATATATATATATATATATATATATTCTAGAAGGGGTGGGGAAGGGGGTATTGTGCCCACAGAATTGAATTGATACACTCCGTTACTTATCAAATCAGGGATGAAAAAAGATCAAGAACATCAAAAGTAAAAGGGGAAAAAAAAGCATGTTTCTAACTCATTCATGTAAATTGACAAACCTGCCATCTCCATGGATTGAAGTGTTGAGGTTGGTCAAAAAGTGAAGGATCTAAATGCACGGCTGCAATTACCGGCAACACTTTCCACCCACATGGAATGTCATAGCCTTTTTTAATCCCATAAAAACAATCAAAGAGTTAGATGAATAGTATTGATGGAAAATCATAATTCAGACCAAAAAAAGAAAAAAGAATAATTGTCATTGTTGAATTTAATAAGCACAGAATCATGAAACAACCCAAAACCTCTTATTAGTGTTTATGAAACCATGATTCCATGCAAAAAAAAAAAAAAAAAAAAGAAAACAAAAGCCATAGTAAAGATTTTTTAATCCCATAAAAACAATCAAAGAGTTAGATAAATAGTATTGATGGAAAATCATAATTCAGACCAAAAAAAGAAAAAAGAATAATAGTCATTGTTGAATTTAATAAGAACAGAATCATGAAACAACCCAAAACCTCTTATTAGTGTTTATGAAACCATGATTCCATGCACAAAAGAAAAAAAAAAAAGAAAAAGAAAAAGAAAACAAAAGACATAGTAAAGAATGAAATGACACTTACTTACCTCTATACCTTACATCTTTAAGTGCTTTTCTGTGGAGAAATCTTACGACATTACCGAGTCTTAGAGTCTCACTGATAACCTTCGCAAAGAGAATGCTATAATTAGTTTCAGTACATAAATTAATGAAGTAATTTCAGGTAATTATGGTGATGTTGATATAAATATATATATATATATATATATATATATATGTGTGTGTGTGTGTCAGCTTACACATTGACTAAATTCCATCTTTTTGTAGTCGTCCCAGCTCAATTCTGTCTCTTGAGATTGTTTCTTTGCTTTAGAAATTTCCATATGTTCCTCCTATGGGAATCATTCAATGACAAACAACCAAGAAACATTACAGACACGGTAGTGATTTGATTTGATGATCATGATGAAATGAAAAAACAGAGAAATTAAAAATAAGGGAAAAGAAAATCAAATGAATTTAATGATCATTCACCCCAAAAAAAAAAAAGAATTTAATGACCATGTGTAAAAAAAAAAAAAAAAAAAAAAAAAAAAGATGATGAAGATGCTCACTCTCAGTTGCTGAACTGCTCTGGGACAACTCTGTAAGAAGTAAATGGCTAAAGTTATGGATACCGATGAAGTTTCATGTCCGGCAAAGAGTAAACTCAGCACTAAATCGAGAATCTGTTCCTTGGAAAGATCAGAGTTCTTAAGGACCCATCCAAGTAGATCATCTTTCTCATTACGCCCATTAACTTCAATCCTCTCTTCCATTTTCCTCTCGATAAATTGAAGGATTGTTGATCGAGACTATTAAAAAGAGATTCAAAAAAAAAAAAAAAAAAAAAACCTAAATTATCGTCAGAAAATTTTTTAATACATACATAGATATATATATATTCTGGAAATGAAGAATCACCTGCAGAGCTTTTCTGTAAGCAGTTCCAGGAAAATTAAGAGGAGCAGAGACAACTCCTTTCATGAATGTGATGTACTCTTTCTTCAACTGTTCAGTTTCCGGTTTTCCAGGATCCAAACTCATGATATGTTTCGCCATCAAGTTAAACGTGAACTGCTTCCATTTTGGGGGGAAAGGAAATAAAATAAAAATAAAAAAAATTGAGGGAGTTGTTTCAAAACTAATAAATAATCTTTTTCGAAAAAAAAAACACACACAGAGACACGAAAATTTTACCTTCTTTGCTTCATCTTGAGCGCAAATAACGGAATTCTGGTTCCACGATTGTAGAACAAGTAAGGTGTGATTTTCGACCTCCTGCAGAAGATGAGTCCTCAGCCGAGCATTGCTTAAGAAATTAAGAGATATAATTCTCATATCTCTGTGCATATCTCCAACTAAAACCAGCATAGACCATTTCCCGAGAATTCCCCCAATACTTCTAGGATAACTGCACTCAAACAATCGTCCTTCGTTCTGCAAGATGAATCTATTTAATCCAGCATCTGCTGAAACTATCGTCGGTTCACCAAACAAGTTAGACTTGTAAATTTTTCCATATCTGCATGACAATACATACATACATACATATTTGAGTGTCAATTTCAAATCTCAAAATTAAACAGAGTAATTAATATACACACAAATTTAAATATGACAAAAAAAAATGGAAATTAATGAGAGCAGAGAACCTTGATATGTGTTCCTCCATGAATTTACCCAGAGTTGTAGCTTTATATGGCTTTAAATAGCCAATTGTTTCTCCGAGAAAAGGCCAGCCCATGTTGCCCGGCGGAAGCTGGTAAGATTTGTGCCTTCTTAAGATATGAGAAATGAGAAATGAAGCCAAGATTGAGAGAAGAACAAGGAGAGAAAACTCTAAGTCAGACATACTGGAGACTGACATATCTACTATCCCTTCTTTCTCTCTCTCTCTCTCTCACACACACACACACTTCCTCCTTTCTCCTTGAAAATTAATGTTCAGTTTTGGGAAAAGGTTGAATCAAACACACATATATAAATATATATATATATATATATCTGCTTTAGTCTTTCTGTTCATCAACAACAAAATAAAAAAGGGGAAAAAAAAAAAAAAAAGGAAAAACACAGCAACTTCCAATGTGCAGAGCTCAGTAATTGGCTTTTGGTACTTAGTTTTGTTTGGACCTAAAACCACAAAAAATAATAAGGTGTTTTTATAGAGGGTCTGACTCTTGTCGCTATGTGATCCTTAAAAGTTTTTTTTTTTTTTTGGTATATCAATTTACTATAGGAATGATGATAAATATATATATATATATATATATATATATATATATATATATACTTTAGTTTTTAATTTTCTCCCAAATTCTTGGCACCAAACCTAATCACACTCCTTTGGCTTGATAAACCTATCTTAACCCCCTTTTTTTTGTCTCATTTTTGAGTCCTTCTCTCTCCCATTACATGATATCGACCCTAGTCCATGCCAATAAAAAAAAAAATTGCCTATAACTCATTCAAGATACAAGTGGCTTGATGCTACTTTATCCATTTAATTTTAAATATCTACAATTTTAATATATATATATATATAATAATTTTGAAAAGTAACTCGTATTTATAGGAGACTCTAAAATTAAAATATACAAATGAAATGTGGTACAAAATTATTATTATTTTTTTAAGATAATCCGAACTTATAATCTCCTACTTGTGTAGTTATCTAAGGGAGTCACACAATTTAACTACTACCTTATTATCTTAAAACCTTTTTAAATAATTTATGAATTATTCTCTAAAAAAAAATTATTATGCCATAACTAAAACAATAATATATATTTATATGTATAAAAGAACACAAAATCTCCAAATTTATGATTTTGTTAAAGACATTTACGGTATGAAGGGCTTGCGGCATGCCCTATAATGCCACGGGGGAGTTTTACAAATTGGTCTTCCAATGAAATTAATTACAATTTTGCACCGAAAAGTTGCTTTATGTTCCGTAACATCCAATGCTGTCGGAGGAGTACATTTTTCCCATACCTAAAGATAAGGTCCCTATTCATTTGAGTTGAAATACCACAACAATAAAGTATTTTTATTTTTTTAATAGTATTTTAAATAAGTCTTAATTATGAGTGACACATTTAAGTCATGTTTATATTCACATTAATTATCTATTTGAGTCGAATAGATCTAGCTCTCTTCAGAGCTAAATTTGCCTCAATTGTTTGTCTTTTTCCTTCCGCTTTTCTCAAATTAGCTTTCGCGATTTCAAGAGTTTGTCGGGCTTCTTTGTGGATCAATATCACTACCCTTCTCTGCATCATTTACTAAAACAGTGATCTCATTATTGTCTATTCTAGCAAAACCGCCCATTAGGGCCATCATTAATCATTGGTCGTTAAGGCGTATTTGCAAAATACCTATATCTACAGCTATGGTCGAGCATACCACTGCTATCCATAATGGAAGGGAGCATCTTCCTATTTATATAACAGATCGTTATTTGTGTTTTGGCTGACTGCAGATGGCTTCTATCTCAGCTAAGCGACTTCAGGATTAGCCACTCTTGGAGAGAAACCAACGTTGTAGCTGATGCACTAGCAAAACAATAAAATGTTATAAGTGCACCTTTTTCCGCCTTCATTTCTTCATGAGCTTTTATTTTACCTACTTTCAATAGCGATCCGGCTGGTACTATATATCTCATTCCTCTCCGGAAACCTACTACTATAACTACTTGTACTATCATATTTTAATAAAAGAAACTCATTTTATTTCCCAAAAAAAGAGAGAAAAAAATCATTTATGGTAGATAATTAGCTATGACCTCAATTTTTAAACGATTATATATATACATATAAATACGAGTTTGATCATAAAACTTCACTTAAGGTAGAATAAGTCTTTAAATTGATTTACACTTAGACAATATAAAAAGACATATAAAAGGATTATGAAGAAGTGAAGGGACAAAAGAATAAAATGACATAAGTTGTAATTATTCATTAATTCATTCGTGCATAACGAAATGAAGAAACATCAAAAGAAGAAAACAAGAAATGCACGTGGAATATGGCCTCTTTTTGGTGCCTAATTGTGGATTGAAAAAAGTAAAGAAAAAAAAAAAAAAAGGCGAGGGGGTGATATAATGAAGATAGAAGGAACAACTTAAATAAGGTCCCTTTCCCACTTCTAGACAAGTCTTATTATTGCGTTGTCTGATGCAAAATGAATTGACAACAGACCAAATTTTTTTGCTGCTTTTCGTCTTCCAATTGGACCTCTCTCTCTCTTATTCTTCTTCTTCTTCTTATTCTTCAAATCATTTTGGTGGTTGAAACAATACTCCATTTTTGACCATCTCATTTTGTTTTTTTTACCTTTTCTTTTTGCCCCCCAAGTAAAGAAAAGATGTTCTCCAAATTATAATCATAATGCGGTTTAAATCAACGTCCCAAATCATTCCCTTGTCTCTCTCTTTTTTTTTTTTTTTTTTAATTCAAATTTATGGCTTGGAATAGTGAGAAAGCAAATTATAAATGCTAGATCAAGATTAGACACTCGTCGTGAGAACCATATAAGAGTCGGAGTGAAACCTTCCTCTGAGTGAGAGTTAAACTTTGTAAGTATAATTCAGACAAAATTTGAATTAGTTAAAATTATTTTAGCTTTAAAAATCAGATGATGAACTCGTTTATATAGACTTGTCCTCTCTCTCTATATATGTATATATGTATATATGTATGTATGCATATTTGGCATTTTTTGTATTCTTCTTTTCCTATATCCTTGACTATTGACGTAGGGTTGTGGTGGGGACAATCTTTCTCGTCGGGCTGTTTTCTCTACGATCAATTTCACATTTTGTCGTTATATTTCAAGGACAAATGGTTTTTTTAACTTTGACTACACCCACATTCTATCATTGGTGCCTATCCTCATTTAAGAGATACGATTCATTTACAACGTTAATTATTACACTATGGTGTATTATCATTCAGATTTCAAAATAATATTATTATTTTGAATAATTCGAATTCGATTAATTTTATACAAGATTTACAATATGTTTTTTTTTATTATTTCAAGTCAAAAACTTTGTTTTAACTCTTACTCAAAAAAAATTTTTATTTTAACTTTTACGTAATATTTACAGACTCATGTAATACGCATTTTCAATTGTATCAAATTGAGAGCTCGGGATTATTATAGTTTAAGAAATGAAAGGAATATTAAAGGAAAGACCACCTGGACCAATTAATCGTGGGTCTAAAATACAATCTGTCAAAACTATTAATCCAAAGGAAGGGAGCTGGCTAGACTTTTCCAACCAATCAGATGGCACAGCTAACCCACTCGTGCGGGATGGCCCCGGTCCTTAATACGTGTGACGTGTCCAACCCAATCATTACTGGGTAAATCTGTAATTCCACGTGTCCTCTTCACACGTGTGTTGGACGATCATATTTCATCATCCCCCGCGGTAAAAGTAACAGTAATAATAGTAATAGTACTATTAGTAAAGAAAATTAAAAAAAAAAGGGAAAAAGATTTAAAATGCGCACCAACCGCGTACTTTAGTAGTAGGCGACGGAAACACACTCGGCCCGGTGGTTTCTTTACAACCCGATTTGATTAGACTTGGAGATATGTTGGCTACGGCCACACAAAAAGTCAAGCCCAAGATCTTCAATGAGACAAACTCTGTAGATTCTACCTCAACTACTATTCGATCTATTCCACAACTTTTTTCTTTTCTTTTATTTTCCTTTTTTTTTAATAATTTGTATTTATACGAGTCATGTTCGTCGAGAAGACGTAACTTAATTAGTAAAAATTTAATTTATAACTTTTGAATATCATGAGATCGAATTAAAAGACTTTTTAAACAAGTTAGATATTATTAGCCATAATTTATTTTTCTTAACTCGAATAATTACTTATAATGCGACAAAAATATTTGTAGAATTATTATTATTATTATTATTTTTTGATAAAGTATGAAAAATGTTGATAGGGTTACATCATACAATATATACATATTTGGAAAGTGGTAGAAGGTTGAGAGATCTCCCCTGGGATCGGACCATGGATTTGAAGTGGGAAGCTTCAACCGACGTCTCTTAATTTGTTTTCTTACACAATATGTATATATATGTGTATGTATGTATGTATGTATATATTGAAATATTAGTATGATGAGAAATGATTAGCTGATTAACAATACACTTATAGTTTAGGTCCAAACCAAATCGAGCCAAATTAAATCATGCAAGAATAGAAAAATGGCCATACTTTTGGAAAGAATAAGTATAATAATACGGGAAAGAAGGAAGCAATTAATGAGAGATACGTAGAGCAAAGAATATATATATATATATATATATATATATATATATATTAAATACAGAAAGAAAGGTGATGAGTTTTTTTTTTTTGGTAAACAAAAGGTGATGAGTTTAATAAGATAACTCATGAGGACGGCTAGGGTTTTTTTTTTTTTTTTCTCTTTTTCCCTATGATTTCCCTATATTTTATTTTATTTTTTTGGTTTCTCACTGGTGAATTGATCAACCCATATGGGAATGGATGGGCAGATCATTTTATTTTATTATTAGTTTTTTTGCCTTTCTTCTTTTATATATATATATATATATATATATATATATATATATGTATGTATGTATATTGGCATTGTGATTCACTAGAACATGGTTTTGACTTCTTTTCTTGAAGAATATTTTTGTAATGATTTCGTACATTTGGAACAGTAAAGAAAAGAAATATTATTTTATATATATATATATATATGTATGTATGTATGTGGAAAATCAACTTCTAATTAATTTTAAAACGTACAAGAAGCTTATAAGTTCAACCATGCAAAGAAAATTAAGGTCAAAATAATTAATTAATTAAAGAAGAGAAACAAGAAGAAAAAAAATCATTGGTTGGACTCGAGAAAAGAAGGTTTCCCCAAGAAATTGATCTGTTTAAATTAGTAGGGGGGAAGAATCAAACGCATGCATGCATGTCGTTCATGAAAAGAGATGGATTCGAGTGTATTAATATATATATATATATATATATATATATATGTATGTATATATGTAATTAATTAATTAAGGAGATATAAGGAGAGGTGGTTTGTAGTTGCTGTATTAGCCGACAGTTCCTGAAACCAAATAAATGTTATTTCGAACGGATAACCCTAAAAGACACCTAAAAACATCTAACCGATGGCCTGCATGAGAAGTCAATATCAGGTGCCAAAAAACGAAAGTGATCCATTCTTTTTGTATTGCCAAAAGAAAAAAAGCATGCAATTGATCGTTCATAATAATGGCCAATTTGCCATGTTATGATCAGATCAAGAATCAACTCTCTCTCTCTCTCTCTTCATATATATATATATATATATATATATGCTATGTGGGAAAAGAAAAAAAGAAGGGTTCTTGATTATGGGGATGACTCAGTCAAAACTCCATTAGAGAGAAAGACTGAGAATTGGCAGAGAAAAGACGGCCCACGCCATTGAAAATCCCATTCCAACCACAGCTTATATATATAAAAGCATGAAGAAGATGATCATGACGATTTTCTAAAAGAGTCAAAAAACAAAAAAAAAAAAACAATAATATATATATATATATATATATATATGTATCTATAGTTTCATTACAAATTGTTTACAATGATTGCGCACGCGTTGCCTCGCTAAACGTGGCCGCACGATGTTCAGACAATTCCAGGCACTGCAAACCCAATGTAAATCATTACTACCCTTTTTTTTTCCTTGCTGTGTTTCTGCTGCTACTGTTACTTTTCCCACATGTACTCTCAGTCGTTGACCATATAAATTAATTTCCCATTCTTTTAACATTAATTTTTTCTTCTTTCTTTGTCCTCCATAATTATAATTATTAACTAATCCTTCTATATATAATTAATGTACTTATAATAAAATAAAATACTACATTTTTACCAAGTACTAAGAAAGGCTCTGATTTTGAATGATGATCTTGTCCCTGTCTTGATTTAGAAAACTCATGGGTTGGGTTATTCTAGCATGCATGCATGCCCACCGTAACTCAACTCTTCTCGAATTCGAATTGTGGGAAGTTGTTATGTGATACATTATTATTATTAATAAGCAGTGATTCAGATATTGCAGGGCCTGGTATGAATGATCTTGTCCCTGACTTGATGTGGAAAACTTATAGAAATGTTGTTATCCCTTCTTCTCCCCCACTGCTCATCTACATATATCATATATATATATATATATATGTACCAATAACATCGTTAGAAGTATCTAAAAATGCAAAATCAAAAAGAGGGAAACTGCAGCCAAAAGAAAAAAAGAAAGGGAGTGTGGGGGGTGGGGGTGGGTGGGATAAAGCTGCCCTTTTTGAGCTATATATTATATATATATATTGGTGGGTACAGATATAACATGATTATAGTTATTATGCTTTCGGCAACATACACGATGGTGATGATTCATGGATAAGGAAGAAGTAGAAGTAATGCAGTAATACTAAAAATAATTGTTATTATTATGGGGAAATAAGATGGTTTTACGAGAGATTCATGAAAGTATTAATAATGATGATGGCTCTGGGGCTCTAATATTGCTCGTGTGATGGTGAAGTTTTTATTTATTTTAGGATTAGTGGAGTATTGATTACCCGATAATTTCGGCCTTAAATACACCCATAACCTTAGAACATTGCATGTCTAATCATCTTTTCCAAGTCTACTATTATTTTAATTTTTCTTGCTTCAGGGATGGGAAAAAAAATGGTGAACAGTTGAAGAGAGACACCTGGAAAAAAAAATTAATCATTATAGGGCTTTAATTTAATTGAGAGAGAGAGAACTTTAATTCCAATCAAAACTGTGATATACAATTATGGAGAGTCTTTGATTAAAGTTAAAAAAAAAAAAAAAAAAATTTATTACATTATGCTTTATGGTGGTTGTGTTTAATGGTGGAAGGACTATGTATGAACTATTGTGGGGTGAAATTCTGAAATTAAGAAAGTTAAATTCATTGACATTCTAAATGAAAATATTGGAAAGAATTTAAATTAAAATAAAAAAAAAAAGAAAAAGAAAAAATCTAAAGCCCACATGCAGACTAGACAAAAGATTTGTAACCTGTCTCATGAAAATTTAATTCAGAAAACAATAAATTATATATATATATATATTATATTTCCTGGGAAAAGAGAAGATGGTCCAAGTTTAACAACTAACAAAACCAATGAATCCACAAGTTAAAGGACAATACAAAGGGATCATAAAGCAAACAGAAAACTGGGATCAGTGGGGGTATGAGATATTAAAAGGAGCCACAAGGAGTAGTATTTATCAAGATCTGGAGTTTAGAGAACCAGCCAAAAAGTTCAACAGAAACTGTCTTCAAGATTTTAGACCAAAACAAGATGATAAAAGAGAACCCAAACTGTGGTATTGATTCAATCAGAAACTTCTCAATTTTATAAGCACTGTTAGAAACTATTGACTTTCATGAGCATTTATCCTCTCTCTCTCTCTCAAGTAAGGGAAGCAGAAGGGTGGTTCAAATAACTGATACCAAATTCACAGTGCAAGAATGAAGCAGCTCCACAAATAAAAAGGCGCATGAGCATTTTTAACATCTACAAAACAGAATGGTAATCAACAAAAAAGCAATTCTTCAAATTTAATGCCTTCAATGGTCAGCCAACAATTGGTATTTGATGAGTTTCTCAGTTTTCAGGTTGCAAATTTTCTTCCCTTATATAACACTTTCTTTTCTAACCAAAAGCATGTACAAACTCATTCTTAAAATAAAAACAACAATCTCTCTCAGACATTTCCGTCTACAAAGAAAAACTTCTACAGTCAGAAAGACCTCATACGACTTCTCTAACTTGGAGTTTTATAGGCAATGAAATGAATTTTACTTTAGTGTGATTCTCAGGGGCTTCATGAGAATTCATGAGAAGGATGGGAAGAGAATAATAACCATACCATCTTTTCTCATCTGAAGTGATGACATTTCTGAACCGAGATAGAGCTTTGAGTTTCTCAAGGTCCAAGTCCGTGGTATACAGTAAGTCAAACCACTAAGCCAAATTTGGGCAACCAGTGTTACAGATCAAAAAGATAATGGTAGAAGTCTTTCCTTTTTCCTAGCAAGTGCCTGCCTTATAATTCTTAGACGCCATGGAAGAAAGACACCAATGCAAATGATGACAAAAGAAATCCAATAGTATCTGAGATACAGAGTCAGATACGATGATATGACAAGAGCACCAAACAACACAGCAAAGAAGACTGCCAATACAACATCAGACCTGCAAATGATTAACAGCATATAATTACGATAAATAATAAATTTGATAAGATCTGATTATCATAAATATATCAACAAGTAAAAAAACAAGGATTGACTATTGTCATATGCATAAAGCATTAGCATAAGACGACATGATAATGATAAATTTAAGTAGATCACAAATGTATTTGTAAAAGCTCCAAACTGTGAAGGGTTTCCAACAACCCAAAATATATGAAACTTTCTGGCTTCATCCACCAAAGAGTGCATACTGCTCTAGCAGACTGCTGGATAGGATAACTCCATAACTTCTTCCTTTGTAAAGCTTAGTAGTAGGTTTCATGGATAACTCTAGTTCAGGTGTCAGCTTCCTAGGCTTCCATTATTTTTTTCATATTTTCCTATGAGGATTTTCTAAACATGTAAAACCATCAGTTCATTTACTCCCTATTGGAGGCTTAACGATGCAGTATATGCCACATAATGCTATCACTTAACCATTAAGTCAATGTGAGATGTGGATGATATACCTGATATGCCAGTGTTATCTTAAAGTTTTTGTACCTTTTTCATTTGGCTCTCAAATTTAGGTGGGCTCTAATGCCTGTTAATCAAAATAAAGACCTTGAGGATAAAATGCATTCTTGTAGAAAAACATTTTGAGGACACATCTAATATGTGTCGGGGAAAATGTAAAATGCATGTTGAGAACTTCAGATCTGATAGAATTCTTTGTTAATGTCAGTTCTGATGAAGTCTGAAATATATGGCAAGTAATTATAAGTTAGTCAGCAGTTTCATCTTAGTCAATCGATTTCTAAGGGTAAGGGAAAAAGACAGTGATATAATTCTGAAATATATACTCTAAGAGATAGGAAAATGATGTGGTTTTATGTTATTTTTGGCTAGTAAATATCAGACATGATCTTTTATATGGAGATGACACCTCTCACCTCCCTGTTTCTCCTTTCTAGATCAAGATGTACTTTTTCTGAAGTACTATTCTAGAAAACAACGAACACGGACAATTATTTTTTCACATTGTGTAGGTCCATTTTCCTGGACAAGATAACCAGGTTTCTAAACGCTTATGTGAGACCAAGTATCATGCATCTTATTCTCCTCATGGAATCAATAATCATCTCATAAAAGTAACTCCATCATACACTTGATGGATTTCTTTACTGACTGTTAGCTCACCAAGAAATACAATTCAACAGTTCTGCAGCAAAAAGTAAATTGTCTCCAAGTATTCTCTAGGGGTAGGAAACAAGTTTCAGTAGTTCACCAACAGATGTTCATATATGTTCAGATGCCCAAAGTTCAATTGGCATTTTCTTGAGCTTTAAACGCTTCTTAGCCACTGTAATTTTCCCAATCTTTCCCAGAAGAAATGCACATACTCAAACACTAGCCAGTCCATCCAAGAAACAATTCCCTTGCATATATTGATTAAATTATTAATTTTCTCTTGATCTACATTTAATATTCATATATTAAAGAATCAAAGATCATACTTATACCAGGGAAAGCTTTTCACTTTCTTGCTGAGAGATCAAGTATTCAAACCAGGAAATAGTTCTAGAAATCAAGTGAATGTTTAACCAGGTTATCCAGCATAGTTTCCAGTCATAGACATCAAGTCATTATCTTTCTTCTACCTATTATCACTTCAATAACGATGCAAAATTCCGTAAGAAATTTTCAATTGACTTAGGCAGAGAGATGTTGTTCCTTATCAAATTCTCCACTTACAAGGCTCAAATGTACATAATTCAACCAGCATAACTCCACACACATAAAAATAAAATAAAATAAAATAAAAAATCACTCTAAGCCATTCAAGCCAAGATGTAAAGTTAATTAAGAATACATAAGAAATTCCGAGAACATACCAGGTGGTGAGAATTGGCTTCGGAGAGAAGACGGTGAGAGCAGGACACTTATGCTGAGATCGGATCTGGTAATCACGGAGTTGCTCCACGAGTTTAGAACGGGTGATCATGTTTGAGAGCGAAGAGATTTGTTCTTGCCCTCTCTACTCTCTAGGTTTACGACTTAAAAAAAAAACAAAAAAAATCAAATCCAACCCAAAATGCCAGCTCAAAATCACCTATTACAGCAATCCTTAACTACAATTGCAATTTTCAAGAAGGAAAAGACACAGAAACCCAAGGAATTTACAGGTTCTTGAGAGGCTTGCTCAAGACTTCTTCAGATTGAAGAAGGGAAGGGAAGGGAAGAAAGAAAGGAGCTCGCATCAGTTAGTTGAGCCAATTTCCGTAACTTCCAACTGAGTTCTCTCGCGGTGTGGTTCGCATTTGCAAAAATGGGTAAATTCTGAGGTGAAAGTGAAATTATTATTTTTTTTTTGAAGGGTTCAATTGTAATAAATATTTATATAAATATAATATATATATTAGAGAGGAAAAATAAAATAGGGAAAAGAAAATAAAATAAAAAAAGGAAAGGCAAATAGTTTCAGGTTGTGACGTAAGGAGAGAAAGAGTTCGTTAACATTAGCTCGCGGGAAAGAGGAAGGAAGGAAAAAGGATGAGAAAAGAGAGCGTGCGTGAGATGGGAAGCATGGAGATGGACAGAGATCTGCAACGGTTGTTACCGCCGGGAGGAATCGGAATCTCGAATAATCTGAATGGATTCACCTCCAAATCTTCTTCTCCTTCGGAATCCCCTGTCGCTTCCTCTCCTTCTTTCCCTCATCACTCCGGCAAAGAGGTTCGTTTCTTTCTCATTTCTACATGCATCAACGTACATGAATATATACATATATTTTTATTTATATTTTTATTTACACTGAGTATTGGAGTTTTTTAGGAGAAATGAATCAAATGATAGGTTTGCTATTTGAATTGGAATCATAATATATTTCGTGTCAAGCTTCCCCAATTCTGGAATTCCGATGTCAAAAGTTTTTTTACACCACGAAATTTTCGTATAAAGTTTGTTTTTTAATATTAAGATTATTCTTGTAATTTAGAAAAATCTTGTAAGTTTAATCAATTAAGCGAGTTTGAGAAATCTTTCATTTGTATTTTCGATGTTGCAGGCCTTTATTAAGGTTATCAGGAGCTGGGCCTCTAAGAAGTTTATCTCTGGATGGTTAGTTCTCTTTCACTTTGTATTGATTTTGCTCACACAGTTACATTCTAATGCAAAGCCAATCCAGCCAGAATATCCTGCAACTGGAAAAAGCTAATTTAGATTCGAGATTAATCAATAATATAGTATCATATTATTCATATGATCATTATTATTCTTATAACCATGTATGTGTATAGTAGTATCACCTAACTTTATTGTTGGACAATGATCAAACTTGTGATGAGTAGTTTTTGTTATGGAAGCTCTGTTCAACATGGATTACTTGATACTTGCCAAGCTCTTTCTTGAAGATCAGGGACCCTAAATGCAACGAGTTGACAAAATCATTTTTAGTATGTTTTTATTTTGGATAAAAGTTTGACAATTTGTAAAAAAGGACGAGATCATGGCACGTCCCGTATGCACTAAAGAAGTATAACCATTTTTTGCCATTTTTACTGGATGTTGGCCTATTATTATTATTAAATATCATCTCTTAATAATCCACTTGTTTAAAAAATTTCTGTCGTTGAAAGCTGTGCAGAATTAGGTTCTGATGAGTTATTTATGAGATTTCTATTGAGGTGATGTTGCTGTTATTTTGCAGTGTCATTTTAGCTCCTATAGCCATCACATTCTATGCTACTTGGTGGTTCATTAATTTTGTTGATGGATTCTTCTCTCCAATTTATTCACATTTGGGGCTTCACATATTCGGTTAGTGCATTAGCTTCCTATTCTTTTGGGACTACAGCTTAACCATGTATTTATACACATCACGTAGCTTTCTTTTTCTAATATTGCCTATAGCTATACTTTTTATTAAAAAAAAATAAAATTGCAAGATAGATCTTTGTGAAGAAGATAGACTGTGCCGCCTTGAGCATAGGACTGAAAAACATGATCAATATATGGAAAATATTACTGTGGTCAGATAAGTGTATAGATTTTCCTTTACATTTCCTAAAAATTGTTGATTCATTAGAAGGAGGAATTACAGATAGGATTTATGTTTTACTGTCAGCCTTTTCAAATAAGTTTATGAATATAGGGAGGAGATTATACTATAATTCTAGTGATAGGAAACATTTGATTTTTTTTTTTAAAGAGGATGGTTGAAGGAACTTAATTAGAGAATTGCAAAGGATTTAAACATCATTAGATCTCATAATAGACGTTTAGTTTCCCTGCTTTCTGATAATAACAAGTGGTCCTGTTCCTCCCTTGCAGAATCTAGTCTAGTTTAAAGCCCTATAAATGGAACTATTACAGTTTTCTACGTTGTTGGCAGGTCTGGGATTTGTGACTTCAATTACTTTCATCTTCTTGGTTGGAGTGTTCATGTCATCATGGCTGGGTGCTTCAGTTCTTGCATTGGGTGAATGGTTTATTAAAAAAATGCCTCTCATGAGTTATATTTATTCTGCTTCAAAACAAATAAGTGCAGCAATTTCACCAGGTAAATTAAATAAAAAAAATGCAACATACTACAAATAAACAAGAGACACTATATCCTGAGTTATTGTGTGATATATTATGGTTCCTCAGATCAGAATTCACATGCCTTCAAGGAAGTTGCAATAGTAAGGCATCCTCGAATTGGAGAGTACGCGATTGGATTCATCACTTCAACTGTCATTCTACGTAAAAGTACAGGTGCAGAGGAGCTTTGCTGTGTGTATATACCCACAAACCATCTATATCTTGGAGAAATATTCCTCATAAACTCAAAAGATACCATGAGACCAAATCTATCAGTTCGGGAGGGAATTGGTAAGAATAAGTGCTCCATTGTTCATTTCAAAATTTTATTCCTTTTAGTTATATAGTGAAAATTAACTACTATTCATATATTGTATATGATGCAGAGATTGTCATCTCAGGAGGCATGTCAATACCAAAAGTATTGACAATACTGGATTCACCATCTATCATGTCACCAAGACCTGGGAAATTTATCATTCCACACATTTAAGGAGGATCTGTTTGTGTGCAATACATTTTACTTTTTCTTTCTTTTTTCCTTTGCCATCATTTCAGGAGAAGCACAGCACACAAGTTTAATCATGGTGGATGCCAATAACTTGCAACCTGGGAAAACTCTGGTAAGTCAAAATCCGTTTTGGTAATACTTGCGACTTTAGAAATCGGATTCTCAAAATTTTTAGAATCCCCCTGAAATAGTAGATGATGTTGGGTGGTTCTATCTGGTCGTGCTAATCAAGAATCCAATGGGGGAAACAATGCCGTGTTTTGGTAGGCATTTAGGAATTCAGAACTTCGGAAATTGTCTGTAGTATAGTCTCTTTTGGTTATTGTACTTAAAAAAGGAAGATCGAAAATAGAGCAAACGATATTTCAATTTTGCTTTTAGTTTCTCACAGTAATTAATAAAAATGATAAAGGTTTTTTCCATTTTTGATTAGTATATGATACTGCTGTGGAAAAGAATGTAAGTAAGAGAAAATGGGAAAAAAAAACCCTTTCCGTTACCGGGAATCGAACCCGGGTCTCCTGGGTGAAAGCCAGATATCCTAACCGCTGGACGATAACGGAATTATGAATTATTAAGTACATTAAGCTTAAACATTGTTTAATAAATTTAGTTTCATTTGATTTATATTGTCTCTCTCAGTGGGAACGAGTTTTGTGATGAATATCGTTATGTTACAAACAAAATAAATAAAGAAGTTACTGTTAAAAGTTAACTCCTTCAGAAAGATGGACAAACTACTAAACTATCATTCTTTAGAGTTTAGTTCCCATCCAAAAGAATGTCAATGCATTATCCAGTTGTATATTCCCCCTCACAAATATTGACAAAAAATGTTAGTAGCTGCAAAGTATTTTGAGCACCAGAGAACTATGCTAGCACTGGATGACCTTTTAATAATATACCCCCCAAAAAAAACCCAGGCTTCTAAATGTTTTGGCACTCACCAATATACATAAAAGTAAATCAGTCATTAGCTGTTAAGGGTAGAAAGCATGCCGCCAGTCACATTTGGAACAACAACCTCCCAGCCTGGTCCTTTCAAAGGAAGCACAGTTGTTTTGGAATCAGAACCAACAATAAGATCACTGCGATCTAGAACCCTCTCGAGATCATCTTCGCTAATATCTGTTTGTATCCATTTCTCCTCTGGATTGTCTTCATCTTTGAGAAGGGCAAGAAGATCATCTTCCTGAAAATACAGAAAGTTTCAATCTAACTAAATAAGTCACAATCTCAGTAAAAAAAAAACTTTAACTAACAAGCAACAAGGTTCCTCATGCAACACTTCAGTAGGGATGTATTCAAACACACATATTTACAATGAAGAAAATTCATGACACAACCTCCAAGACTTCTGTGCCATTAGACTTCACTCTTTCTTGTTGAAACTGTCCTTTCCCAATTACCAGATGCTCCAGCTTTAATTTACTAAATGCTCTTTTAAGAATCCGACCCTGATAGCAGATTTGCAGGGAAAAGCCAAGTTAAAATAGAGGAACTGACAAAGAATGTGAGCGCATAAGTTTTGCATTTCTATATTAATATTATGCAGATTTTACCTCCACTGATTGAGCAGTTGCCAACCTGTAAACATGAACAGGCTTTGTTTGGCCTATTCTGTGACATCTATCCATTGCCTGTAAATCCATTTGAGGATTCTGTAACACAAATAAATCCAGATCAAAATGCAGAACACATGCAAAGCTTACAAGATCCATGATAATAGTCCTGAGAAAATTAGATTACAGGAAGAGGAATAAGTTCAGATGGATACCCAGTCACTATCATATAATATGCATGTGTCTGCAGAAGTAAGATTGATACCGAGTCCACCAGCCCTAGTGCTAAGAAGAAAGACTCGGTGATTACTGTTACTGTCATTGAACTCCTCAATCTGAATATAAAATTCAAGAAGATATTATCAGATAAAATCATTTCAAGTTTAAAATTATTGATATATTTACATAAGCAAAATACTGCCATCACAAGAATCTCAGGCAACATTAGCAAAAGAAATCCAGGAAGATGATAGATAAACCTACTGATTTAATACTGTAGTCTACAGAATGGTCTTTTGAGCAAAGCCAGGTCAGAAAAGAAGAAACAGAACAAGCAAGCAATAACGGTTTTTGGTAAAATAAAATGTACTCAACTCTATCTATTTGGCACAAAACATACTTTAACAATGAGAACAGTAAAATTCATGTGACATTCAAGCTAAAAGACAAAAGCTCTTAATAAATAAGCTTTAAAATACAAATACCTGTCTTTTCCTTTCCGCCAGTTTCACACCACCATCAATTCTGCAAACTTCATAGCCTTTTTCACTAAAATAATAATCCATTATATCCAAAAGCTTGGTCCATTGAGAAAATATCAGAACCTGTTTCCTCATAACAAAGAGTAAAAATTTCAAGGTCACTTAAAATTTGTAGACAGCTTAGCCGAAGAAGGAATATGAAGCAAACTGTCAGCATGCATACTTTGTGTTGACGAACAAATAGCTTTCCCAACAATCTATCCAACAAACGGAATTTTCCACACTGCTCGACTATCTCTTCTACAGGTGGGTAAACATCTACCAGAAAGAAATTGGAATATAGTAAGAATTAAGTAACATTGAACTGAAAGATGTGATCCAAAAATTGAAAAGGACATACAAGAACCATCAAAGGCAGACTGCAAAAGGTCAGGATGGTTGCAATTCTTCCGAAGCTGAATCATCAAATTGTTGAGTCTTCCCTTCATACCATTCCCTACATATTGACAAAATTTACATGTTATGGTGCATGGATGAATTGGTATTCTGTGTGGTCCAATAAAATTCCAACTCCATGCAGCACACCATAATTACCAGAATTCAGATTTGCCTGCAAATGATTTTCAAGTGTCTTGTTTATTAAATGATCCTGGAAATTCTTTTGATGCTCAGTCATGGTGGCATATAGAATTATTTCCTTTTTCTGGGGAAGCATGTATTCAACATCTGATTTCAACCTACGAAGGATAAAAGGACGAAGTATGGAATGGAGTTTTGCCACCACCTACAGTTTCAAATAATCCATGCATTATAAGTGATATTCAAGGAGATCATCTTCAGGAAAGAATATTAATGAGGAAAATATACTTGAGCTCTTCTCTTCTCTTCCAGTTCTTCCTTTAGTGATTCATTGATGCACTTCCCTGAAAGATCAAACCTAAACAGAAGTCCCATGACACACACAAAAAGAGGGACCAAAACACAAAAAAAAAAAAAGCAAAAAGGGAGAACCAGGTAAGTTTGGGAAAAGGTGAAAATGATTACTATAGATCCATGGTTTACTTAGTTTCAAATGAGAGGGCAAAAATAAAAAATCAATTGAAGACCAAAGAATGCTGAAAAGAAAGAGTTCTAAGAAAGGCAAGTGTATAATTGTTATAAAATAAAGCAGTTGGATTTTTAAACCAATAAATGAAGTAAAGCCAATCAGGATAGTGAGATGTCAAACTTGGATTTTTTCTCTGCCAGTATGATTTTGTACGATCAATAGGAGGGAACTTAGTTTCTCAGCTCTATGCTGAGATTCTAATTAATAACAATTTACTAATATTTTCTTGAAGAATTGCAATTGCTTTAACAATTAAAAGGCACTCAAAGTACATTTGTAGTGTCTTAACTGTTACTCTAGGCATTAGCTGCATCTTGGTCGTTACCAACATCCAATATATGAGAATTATATTCACTTCTCTCCAAGGGGTAACTTTTAATGTTTTTCAATGAGTTTAACTTTATAGAAGACTCACTAAGGGTAGTTAATATGATCATATATCAGAATTTCAAAGAAAATTTTTGTAACTTTCATCACCCCTTAATGAGTATGTGGCCAAGAGGCATCAATTTTGAAACAGAGGGAACACTTCAGAAAATAGTGCCAAGTATGAAATACCAACAAAAGCCTAATATTATGGGAAGCAAAGGGAAAAATAGATGCAAGTACTGTGGAACAATCATTTATATATAAATTATCTACTTATTAATAGAAAAGAGCACTTCTGACAAAGTTGTTACCATGATTCAAATTCTTCGTGAGATGAGAATATGTCAGGAAGAATGAAATTCAACAGAGACCAAAGCTCAGCTAGGTTGTTATGTAGAGGAGTTCCAGTCAATAGAAGTTTGTTTTCAACATGCAGATACTTCAATTCCTTCACTAATTTACAATTTGAGTTCTTCAATCTGTGTCCCTATAAAATTATAAGCATCCAAATTAGCCAGCAATAGTGTGTATTAAATTTAAGGGACTCAACTAGATATACCTCATCAACCACAAGATATTTCCAGTCGTAACACTTCAAGCTTTTTCTTGCATCCATCATTGCTATTTCATAGGAGGTAACTACAATTGGGAATTTGGGACCTATTGTTTTTGGCATGTGTTTCCTCCGGATGTCATCTCTTTCTTTCTTATCACCATGATAAATAATTACATTTACAGAAGGCACAAACCTGCAAAATAAGAAGAGAAAGAAAAGGGGGGGGGGATCAGCACTTCAGGACATGCTACAAGAAAAAATTACATGACAATAAGCCTCTCACTGCAAACACTCCTACCCTCGCAAATAAATAAATAATCACACCTATTTATCTCATTGACCCAATTTGAGAGAGTAGATAAAGGAGCAATGATCAAATAAGGTCCATCCAACCCATTTCCCTTCAGGTGTGCAAGAAAACCAATCGTTTGAATTGTCTTTCCAAGTCCCATTTGATCTGCAAGTATCCCATTTAAACCATTTTGCCACAAGGAGATTAACCACTTAACACCTTTGAGTTGGTAGCTTTTGAGCTTTCCACCAGTCAACAAGGGAACAAGTTCAGCTTGCTCTTTCTCAGTTCTCTCTTCTTCTGTGAGATTCATGTCATCAAAAGTTACACCTTCTTTTGATCGTGTAAGCATGGCTGCAACTGCTCTTTTGGCCCTCTTCTGGAAAAAAGTTATTTTAAGGAATAAATCCAGCATAGATATAGTAATGGAAGTAAAAGTGAAATATACTACATTGTTGTAACTTGAGGCTGCCTTTCTCTTTGAACCTCGACCACTCTTTGTTTCTTTGACAGCTTTTTCATCCTCTTCCACTCCATTCTGATCATATCAAAGATATCAATTAGCAACAAAGAAATAATTCTCTACATAGCAGCAGTTCACATAATATGCTTCATAAAAATAGATTAAATACCTTTGAGATATCCTCCATTTTCTCCAGCAAGAACTCTGAGTAAAGTTGGGTCTGAGTAAGAAGCTCGTCCAGTTTACTGAACTGAGTATCATTTAACTGGGGAGCTTCTAACTCATTTGTGCTGTCTTCTTCTTTCACTCGTTTTTCTAGCAGTTTCTCTTCTTCCAAAATCATAGTTTTAGAAATAAGAGAAGAATCACCATTCTCAGGATCAAGTGCATTTTCTTGCACCAGTTTAACATTAAGTTTCTCCTCACAGCAATCCTGCATTTCTTAAGAATATATATCAGGTGCAAATATAAGGGGCAAAGAGAATAAGAAGATACTACTTTCTTAGTCTATCCATGGCATGACATTTTTTTAAACGAAGGAAAGATACTTGTAATGTTAAATCAGACATAGTAGTTTCATGATGGGAGAATCAAGGTACTTTTTTTTTTTTTTTCATTGTTATTATTCTTTGCTAAGCTTAACTGTAGGAAATATTACATAGAAAGAACAAAGAATACTTGAATTAGTTGATGTAGCACATACAACAACAGGTAAAAGCAAAAGAAATTGCGTTCAGGTTTATCACAAGACACATTTTCATACCTATGTAAATATAGATGTTACTTTAACACTCCATATCCTCTGTGACCAACATTGAGAACAACAATTACCCTTCACCAGATACATACATGAGGCAAAAATAATAACAACAATAAAAATAATAATGAAAAAATCTTATAGAGCAAAAAACACTTCAATAACAAGCTCGAGTGTATATAGAAAAGAGCAAAACCCAGAAATGAGCAAGTTAAAAAAAAAAAAAAAAAAAAAAAAATGAAGGAATAAAAACAAAACTGACAATAGAAAATTACCAAGCACCGGAATGTGAAGCAGTAAATAGACAAACAGAAAGCGATGCATACCTCGTCCTCAAGAACAGATGTTGGAGAGTCTGCAAGAGACTCGTCCTTCACAGTGCTCACGGCCACCATCTCTGTTTCTCAACCTAGTTTATTCAGAAGAAATCAGCAAAATAGAACATTCAATCAAATACCGAAGTACACAAAAACCCTAGCAACACATTCCAGCTCCTATTTCCAAAAAAAAAATTAAATAAAGGAGAAATTAGCATAAATGAGAGACGAATGAATTTCCAACACCACACTTTCCGAAATGTAAAACGATTTTTTCTTTTGTTTTTTTTCATACTGAAAAAACATCGAATCCATTAACAGTAATTTCACATAAGTTTAAACTCACTTGAATCTCGGAAGAGAAACCTTTTTCAACGGGAAAAGGAAAGAAAAGAAATGATACTGAAATTTGGAAAGACAGAGTACTTTCAACAGTAAGATTGAAGAATTTATTTTATAAATAAAGAAAGATTTTCTTTTAAAGTTAATGCGAGCAGCTGGACTGATTATAGGCGGGAAAATCATGGTCCTAAAGTTTACCCTTCAGAATAAACGTAATTGCAGAAAAGCCATTAGGATGTGACGACGTTTTGGTAGGTTTAAATTAGTTCATTAGACCAGTCATTGTTAAACCCAAGAAAATGGTCATTTAAAAGTGGAAGGAAGGCGTGGAGACATTATTTGAAAATTTCCACAATGGAATTCCAGAGTGGATATCCAACTTTTCTGTAGTAATATAATTGCACACAGATAGATAGTTTGACATTTATTATGAGTGTCACGTAAGAATTAAGGGATACACACTCCAAATCATATATTGTTAACCAATTTTCTGTAGCAATGTTTCTTCAAATTTAAAAGAATTCACAAATTTAAAAGTTAAATTAGTACAGCTGATTTTTTATTTATTAATGTAAAATTATTGTAATTTATTCAATTGGTAATAATTTCAAATAATTTTTGGTAAAAAAATTCATTACTTCAACATAATATTATCCATTATACATATATATATATAGCATAAGATACAAAGTAGAAAAATTGAATTTTACATTGTTCTTGAGGAATTAATAGAAGAAATGATTACTTTTGCGTAAGGGAAATAATTGCAAGGGAAAATATAAAAAGGAAGAATGTTTTTTGCAGCATGGAAGCATTGAGGGGGATGTTTTCAAGTTTTCTTTATATCTAAGAGTTTCTACACAGGCTTTCAAATCCCATGTATTTATTGTTTTGCAAGTTCTGTACCATGTTTGCTATTCCCACCCCACCTGCAATCAATACACAGCAAGTTTATATATATATATATATATGCATATATCTATATATATTTATGAGAGAGAAAGAGAACAAGAAAAAGAATATGTGAAGAGAGAGAGAATCAACTCCCTACCTAAACTGATTGCACTAACAAAAATTGTGAATGCTAAAATGAAAATGATGATTGATGCTCTGCCAACAATGGTTATTATTCTCCTCAGTATATGCTGACCAGCAAGTGCAGCAACTGTGGCAACTAGGCTGAAATAAGCAGCTGCAACAAAATTTTTATCAAGAAAACTGTAATTTGATCTGAAATTTTGTAAGTCGAGATGGTAATAACGTTTACCATATGGTGCAGGAAATCGCTTCAAGATGTAATATTGCACAACTGACATTGAAGATGAGAATGTCATTGCAAAAGTTGATGTTGCACTTGCTACCTGCAAAAAATTTTCATTGAATTTTTTGTGTTGCTTTGAATGAAGAGACAAAAAACTGTTGATTCAGGAAGAAAATTATTTGGTACCTGAGGAGGGATTCCTAGTTCAAGAAAAAGAGGTCCCAAAATAAAGCCACCTCCAAGTCCAAGCAATCCTCCAACAATGCCAGCTAAAATCCCACAGCAACAGTAAAGAAAAAGGATATGGGGTTTCCATGTAGTGATCTCTTTTCCCTTTGATGCAAGAACTCTTCTGCCTTTAAACAAGCATACGGCTTCATGTAACGAAACAGACACTGCAATTGGTACCTTTTGACAAGAACATATAATCCAAATTCATGTTAAAAATCATTTTTTCTGGTGAATGAACTGCTTCTGCTTGCTTGTTAGTACAAGTCCTCCATTTTGGAGTGATTATATATATATATTACAATTTTACCTGCAAGAGGTTCAGAATCCAATATTTGATGGAGCATGTAACTGTGTATGTCTGCAGCATGAAAACCATCCCTTTTTATCAGAAATTCGTTGTGTTTTCATTCTCAAGACTTGATAATGTAATCAATGGTAGGTTTTTTACCTTAACAATCTGAATACCAAGAAATGATATCCAAACGAACAGTAAGAGGGCTAATTCTTTCCAGTAGATGTTGCGTAGCACAGAAAGCTGCACGCAATGCATTGGTGATTTCTTGTTATTCATAATGGAGATTGAAAAGATAAGATAAAACTTGAGACATTGATGAACCTTGAAACATACCTGTTCACTTGATGGCACAACTGGACCATTGCCTAGAGGCTTGTATTCTCCTCCAGAGGCCTCTGCAATACAAAGCAGGATTTTGTTTATGTCATGTTTCCTACTCTTTGGATAAAAATGTCATTCATACATATCATAATATTTATCTTTTATATTTAAATATATCATTTAATAATTAGAAAATCATATTTTATTATAAATACAAGGTCAAACAAAGAGGAAAGGTAAGTGAAATTCTTCTCTAAAAAACCCTAATTTTTTCAGCCTTTCTTCTGATTTTGTTTCTGAGCAATCTCCGTTTGACTTTGTTTTTGACATGAACAAAGATTTTAGAGATCGAGATTAAGGTATTTAGAGAATGGAGGCCACATCAGTCATTCTACATTTTCTATGTGCTTCGTTTATGAATAAGGTAAAACAATAAGAAACCTTCATTAACATACACTAACCGGGAAATTTAGATTCTGATTCAGACCGTTTAGCTTCTTCCTTCAGTATACTTTCTTTCTTCCATGTGTCTACTCCTTTACAAGAAGCTTTTGCTGATGTACCAATGAAAAGGATAATGAGTAGCACAGTAACCATCCAATCTGCAAAGATGACATTGAAAGCAACTCCAATGCTTATACCAAGCATGAGCATGGGTTGAAATAGCAGTGCAAGATCATAGTCAATTATAGGCATATCCAAAGTTGGGTGCCTCTTGCTTAAATTATAGTAAACTGTTGAAACAGCAGCGCCCATTATCATACCTGTCAAGAAACATTGAAAAGCACATTCATTTATATATATATATATGCATGCTGATTCATATATTCATTCAATAAGTCAGTTTTTTTTGAGATTACAGACATTTAGAAATGGCTGTTGATGACTTGGAATCAAAACCAATTATCAGAGCAAGCATTGGAACGAAAATTCCACCACCACCAACTCCTCCAACACTACCTAATGCTGCACCAAGGAATCCTATAATCGATCCCACCACCAGTTTCCAATGAAGCTCCATCTCCTGCTCAAGCAAAAGGTAGGAATTTAAGTAAAAAACAAACACATTGGAGATCTTTAATTGATTCATTACTTACTGGCCAAACATGTTCGTAAGAAGATTTTCCACTTTGCCAGAAGAAATGCAGCAACTTAACAGAAAATCCTTCCTTGGTTTCTTTCTCTATAATCTGTGCTCCTGCAGCTGGTGGCAGTGTTTTTGGTAACAATCTTTCAGCACTACCGATATAACTTGCAAATAAAGCCCAGCAGAAAACCAATGCTGCCGTGACTGTAACTGATTTCAGTCTCTGGTGCAACTCAATCTTAGCCATGTATATAACTCTTCTTCTTCCCAGTATGCAGGAGGAATACTGAAGTATTTGAAAGAAAATTGAAGTGCTGCACTGATCTCTACTACTATACTGCTATATATATATATATATATTGTTAATGTCAGCAATATTTATAAATATATCTATTCCTTTCTCTCTCTCTCTCTCTCACTGCACTGTGCCAAGGTTCTAAAATATCTATTCATCAAGCTTAATGTGACAATGAGGTAATTATGGTAAACTGTCCTAATAGTGAAAATTAAGCATGGATGGGCAACTTCATAATGAGACCATGAACGTTGCTAATCGTACAATCTTGTCTTGTGAAAAAGAACCAAAAAATGAAATTGCATGGCTTTGCATTCTACTGTTTATCCCAAGAGCAAAGCTAAAAGGAAATACAGTGATCAAATTGATTAAAGGAGTTAAATTGGATTCTTTTTTTTTTTTTTTTTTTTTTTGGTTCTAAACCGTGTCTGTATTTCCAAAAAGAAATCGGGGAAACATGTACAAAGACCCAAGCCTCCAAAAGGAGCCAAAATGAACCCTATGCCTAAGATGAGAGGAGTTCTAACACATGGAGGAGACTCCTCTTAACAAAGGCATTTGGGTCCTCCAAAAAATGGTTCGATCTAAATCTACCAAGCATTGTGGTTTAACCACAAGTCATGTACAAATTGCCTAAAGATAACAGGCCAATAATTACCAAAAAGACTATTGCTATTCGGATTCAACCGAATCCACTCTTCCACAGAAGAGGGTCTAAAGAAATTAAAACTCGCAGTTGCTTCATTAACCAACAATTGCCAAACCGGATGAGCAAAAATGCGGTCGCGCAACAAGTGGAGGGCCGATTGCGGTCCTTGATTACACCATTGGCAAGTAGGATCCGAAATGATGGATCGCCTATATAGAAGTTCTGTTGCCGGCGGTGCATTATGGAGAAGCATCCACAGCGTTAGAGAGGCTCGAGGAGATTGAAGTCCCGGATTTTAGACCAAACCGGATCCGTAGGCATTGCCGCCGATTGTATACAGAGTTGTCGGGCTGAATGTACCGTAAATTTCCCATTCTCCACCTTGCTCCAGCGTGGTACATCACTCCTGTTCGGTTCTAGGGAGATGAGGTGAATTTTCCTTAAGATATCTTGCGGTAGAAGCCCTTCCAAAAGGTCAAATTTCCACCCCTCCCGGGGTCTCCAATAGTCCCGGACCTTGAATAAGAGATGTGCCGGAGGAATAGCACTTAACGTTAGGGGGAACAAATGAGATCCATCCAGCCGGTTATCGTACCAGAATAAAGCCGTTCCACCATCACCAATATCCCATTTAATACCTTCATTACACCACTTCGCAACATACCCAAGTCCTCGCCAAATCGTGGAGGATTTAGCTTTAGTTATCCCACGTACCGGTGCACTCCAGCCGCCATACTTGGAGAGCAAAATTCTGGTGGGAAGGTCTTCTTTCCGATGAGCCATCGTCCATACCAGCTTTGCTAACAGAGCCTCATTAGTGGTTCTTAACGGTGTGAGTCCAAGGCCCCCTACCTCCTTTGGTTTGCAGATCTTTGACCAAGCAATTGTATGGAGTTTTCTGCTGGCTTCCGTGGTTCCCCAAAAGAAGTTCCGACACAATTTCTCCATTCCTTGGACTATAGAGCTAGGTAATTTAATAGTCCGCATAGAGTAAACCCGTAAGGCCGAGGAGAGAGTTGCTTAATCAGTAACCGTCCAACCCGAGACAGCGATTTCATCCTCCACCCCGCAAGTTTCCCGTTTGCCTTGTCAATGATGTATCGAAAGTGTGACTTTCTAACTCGGCCATGGATTAGCGGCATGCCCAAATAAGTTCCAAGATTCCTTGTGGCTTTGATTCTGAAGGCCGAACAGATGAGTTTTTGAGGTAGTTCGGTGTATTTGGAGAAAACCACACCCTTGATTTATCTCTACTCACCTGTTGACCGATATCCCACGAAATCAGCCAGTATATGTTCCATCTTGCGTGCTTGTGAAAAGGACGCTTCGCCAAACAAAAGTAGGTCATCCGCAAAAAAAATATGGGAGAGACCGGGCCCCGCCCGAGCTGGTTTCACCGCTGCCCATTCTCCATTTGCCACTGCTTTAACAATTTTCTCGGCGAGTACTTCCATACACAACAAACAAATAGGGTGATAATGGATCCCCTTGACGTAGTCCCCGTGTAGGCCGAAAGGAGTCTAATACTTCCCCATTCCACTCACGGCAAGAGAGGCTTTTGAGACACATTCGTGAATAAGCCGGATTAAAGTAGCATTAAATCCCGTAACCTTCGGGACTTCATCTAAAAATCCCCAATGCACCCTGTCATATGCCTTCTCTAGATCCACCTTAAGGATTAGACCACCTTTATTACCTTTACGAGCATTCAGGGAATGAAGCATCTCCCGGGCAACAATGGCATTATCAATAGTGGAACGGTCCGCAATGAAGCCGGATTGGTATTGACCCGTTAGTTTCGCCATAACCGATCTCAAACGATTAGCTAATGCCTTCGTCACCATCTTCACAAAACATTACATAAGGAAATTGGTCGAAATTGTTTAAGGTTTGTTGGGGCCACTCCTTTGGGAATCAAGCAAATTATAGATTCGTTCAAATGGGGAGGGAGTGTCCCGCTTTGAAAAATCTCCTGAACAGCCCGTACCACTTTTTCACCAAGAATATGCCAGTACTTTTGGAAGAAGCCGGGTGGAAAGCCATCGGGTCCCGGAGCTTTGAGTGCACCCATTTCTTTTACAAGCAGCAAAGATTTCCCCGGGGGAAACATCACGATTCAACCATCTTCTGTCATCGTGAGATAATGCCGGGAAATTCCAATCCCCCGAGGAGCAGGGTGTGCATATTTCAGCCGAGTAAAGCCGCTTGTAGAAGTCTCTGGCGATATCTTTTAACAAATTTTGATCCTCGCACCGGGTACCATCTTCCAGTTGCAGCCGTGTAATCTTGTTCCTCCTTCTGCGAATCAAGGTCGAGGTATGAAAAAATCTAGTGTTCCTGTCACCTTCCTTCAACCATGAAATACGGGATTTCTGTTTCCAAAAGACTTCCTCTTGTAATAATACTTTGTCCGCTCAACCTGCAGTTGCTTCCCCCCGCCTTTTCCAAGTGCAACCGCTAAACTCCCGGCTTGCACCCCGGCCAATCTTGCTAGACAACGGAACTTTCTATCGAAAATGTTCCCGAATTCCTGCGTATTCCACCTCCTAAGTTGCTGTTCTAGAGACCTAAAAGATGGGATAAGACCCTTATCCGCTACCGCTGTCCAACAGGAAGCTAAGAAGCTCTCAAATTTGGGATGCTCGAACCACGCAGCTTGTACTCGAAAAGGTTTCCGCCCTTGAGATGGTGTCGGCCGTGTATGATCTAAAATCAACAGGGGGTTATGATCGGATCGGCTCCCGGGGAGATGAATTACCCGACAGCCACCAAACCTTCGCACCCAAGCTTGATTACACAATGCCCTATCCAATCTCTCCCGGACATTTGCCGGCCCTTTCCGCATATTTGTCCATGTGAAACAACCGCCAGAAAATCCCGGATCGACCAAGGCACATTGTCTAATCATCTGCACAAACCGGTTTAGTTGATTAGGGGAAATGGGTCTCCCACCCCGTTTCTCCGCCGCACAGGTGACTTGATTAAAGTCCCCAATTAATAGCCATGGAAGGCCGATTATCTCACTCAAATTCACAATATACCGCCACAGCTCTTGCCGAAAACTCCAATTAGGCGAAGCATATATAGCATATAACAAAAGGGGGCAGCCCCCGGATGGTGCACCAAACAGGAACAATTTGTTCATCCATAGATAGGGGTTCCAAACTCAACTTAGAACTATCCCGGAGTACCCAAATACCCCCAGCATAGCCATTGGCTTCGGAAACCACATAACTGTCCAAATGAGATTTACTTACAATAGAATGAATATGTGAACTCGACACCCGAGTCTCAAGAAGAATTAAAATATCCGGTTGTTGATTCCGAAGTAATAAAATAAGGTGGCGTAAGGCATACCGGAACCGGCACCTCTGCGGTTCCATGCCGGAATCCTTGGGCAAATCATCGAGAACCGAGTTGGTTGGGAGATTCGATCTCCATAGCCGCCCCCTTCCCTTTGGCGGATGAGGTGGGCGGTTTACCAGTAGAGGCGTTGTTGTACGTAGCCGAGAGGGTAGCACCAAAATTTCCATTGATTTTCTCTGTACTCGAAGAGGACGGTCTAACCTTAGAGTAATTCACCGGTTTGTAAGCATTAGTCATTCCCGAATCGGGAGGGTGCCGGTGGGGAAGGAAATCCGGCGTACCTCTGCCTCCACGGTTATCGGCTAACCGTGCTACGATCATTGAGTTTTCCCGATTAGTTCCCGAATCGGGTCGGGTTTGGCAGTCCCTTCCGGGTCGGGTTGTCTTGGCTTTGGGTACATGGGCGGGTTTGCCCGATTGTCGGGTCCCCGGTTTTTGGATCGATTGGATTTTGTGTTTCGGATTTGCAATGGTCATGTCCAAATCCGGGTTATCATCCGGTTCGCTCAAAATATGGAATCGGGACCGTGAGCCCCCACCCGGGCCAGATTGGATCGAAGATGTATGCCGGGCCATTTGAGACCGGTCCGGTCTTGATTCATGTTGGGCCGGGTCCACTAGGGTGTGTGAAGTCGGCGGTTGAGGCTTACTCCGTGACTGGCGGCGCCGATTCTGAAATTTACTGTTTTCCATCTTTTTCCGAGCATAGTTAGGCAACATCCATGGTCCATAAGGAGAGGTATTGGTGTTCGATTCTACCACAACTTCCGGGTTTGGTGGGGGTGTTTCATGGTTGTCGGTACTGCATTTAAAGTTGGACATTCCTCCACTTTATGTCCGTATTTACCACAACCGAAGCAAATTAAATGCAGTCCCTCGTACTCTACAAGCCGAGCCATGTCACAAACAGTCGGGGAGGGGATTAATGGCGCAGACAGATCCATTTCCACACACACCCTTCCAAATTTTGCTCTTATTCCAGTTAAGGAAGTTGAGTCTACTCGGACCGTCTTCCCAAGCATGTCACCCATAGATGATAATGTTTCTTCCTCTAGTAATTCCGGCAGTATACCAGGGAATCGGACCCAAACCAGGGTAGTCGTGATCGTCCGAGTTGATGGGCGAAATAGGGGCCGCCATTTCGAGATCGTTAGGTAGTGTCCTAAGATGATCCAAGGACCCCCTTCCAACACCCTTAGGTAATCCTTTCTGCAGAAAAATCGGACTATAAAATAGCCCTTTGTAAGATCCGTTAGGATGTGACCCATCTCTAGCCGCCATAGTTCTCTCACCCTTTGATCTAGAACACGATAGCCGACCGACTTGCCCAGCAGCTTCAATATTAAAGCACCCCTCCAGGGTTTGAATAGACTCAAGTATTTCTCCTTAGAGATCTCCACTTTCGGTCCAAACTTTGGTACATGTTCTTCTACATCATCCTTTGAGAAGAAGAGTTCATCCACCCCTGGGTACTGTTCTTCATCATCGTCCCCCATATAAAACCGGGTATGCTCGGTGTCATTTTGTTCGGGGCCGAAACAATGTCGATGCCCATGTTGTATTAGTCGCCTCTTGTTGCCGACCTTGAGGTGGCCGCGCCCCCATCTCGGTTCCATCCGTGTAGAGCTATCCTCTGTTACCGTTGCATGCTTAGGTTTCTTGATTCTGTGTTGAACAATGTCGAGGTCCCCCGGCGGCGCCGGAGGAGGGGTATCACCCGTGTGCATATCATCCATCCGCTAAAGGACCCTTTTTTCTAGAGAGAGAAAATTTTTATATTTAATATAACTTTGGATGTAGGATGAGTTAAATTGGATTCTAACTCTGGAAATTAATCGTTTAAATTGTATATTTGTGAAAATATTAATGTAATAGAACAGCAATGTCCTATTAATTAATATTTTATGCATAGATTTTAGTTAAAAATTAGAAACCATAATTTATTAGCCATTAGTTGGTGGTGAACTATGTGTATTCCAGTGCCATTCTAACATAAGATAATCGGAAGTTTCCCACAAAGAAAGTCATCAAAGGTTAATTTGTACTTCGTCTAGTAATGACTTTTTTTTTTTTTTCCTGCCCATTTGTTCTTGCACCCGCTGCTTCCTTTTGATTGCATCTTAATTTGTAAAGTCAGCTCCCATTTGCATGATGAAATTTAATACCTTTGTTTCAAGACTTGGTTGCTTATTGTGATGCCTCCATCACCATCAAAGGCAAAAGCAGCCAAGAAACTAACAAACCGAATTTCAAGGAAACTTCTTACATATATGCCTCTGAGATGGTTCCAAATTTGACACATGAATTTGAATAATTATTTTATTGAAACAATATCGCGTATATGTTATTACAACACTTATGAATGTTTCTGTAATCTCTTATGGATAACTTGAGACTGAAGGTATAAAACTCAACTTGAGCAAACACATGATCCTTAAGATACCATTTTATTGAAGAAAAAGAAAATCCACAAATGAAGCTTTGGAGAACATCCCCCTCGCTTTGAAGAAGCCAATGCACTCTTACTACTAGCACAGTATAAAACCCACACGCACTATACCATATATCAATCAATCTGGAGAATGCAATATGTGACTTCAGAAAAAAGAAAATGTGCAAGCAGGCAAAAAAAAAAAAGCAACTAAATTTGGCAGCACAAAAATTTTAGACAAGTAAATTTGAAGGCATACTAGTCATAGCACAATAATTTATAGGGGGCGAAAGTATAGTCTATTCATACTATTTGTTCCCCATAAAAGGTAAAAAATGTTCAAAACTAAAAGCAAATAAAATCCACATCCAGAGCAGAACCCCCACACTGTTTCATCAACTTCGGGATTATTCCACGCGTATGGGATTTTCAGCTGGTAGAAATTGGACAACAGAGACCTGAAGCAAGTATAAAAATGAATTCATAACAATACATCTATATCCCCGCAAAAATAAAAAACCAGCACACAAGCTTGTTTTCGTGACCTTATCATTAGGAACACCAGGAATTCTCAGAACCGTATGTAACAGTTATCAGTAATCATATTCACGAGAATGTGACCTCTCTGAACGCCTGTAGTCACGATCTTTTTCTTGTAGTTCAGATGTAGCACGGTCATAGCCATAATTGTCCTCCTCCATATGATCATATCTATCATTATATCGATCAGTATTTTCATAGCGCTCATCATCAATCGGAGCATCTGGATTATCATATTTACCCTGACCTTGGTAATGGTCATAGTAATCATAGTGTCCATGCTCACCCTCTGAACGCTTGTGTCCGTGTTCAGATTGTTCATACCAGCCATGATTACCCTCTTCTTGCTCCGCATGATCAATTTTTCTTTCCCTGTCACCCTGTCTGTCTCGCTCATGTTTATGTTCAACCTTATCATAGTCATGGTCTCTATCACGAGAACGACCACGATCATGATCAGCATCAACAGCTTCAGAATCACGATCTCTATCCCTCTCCCTGTCACGATGGCGATCACGGTCTCGCTCCCGGTCACGGTCATGGTCCCGGGCACGATCCCGGCCCCTGTCACGTGTACGATCACGGTCACGGTCACGCCCACGCTCTCTCTCCTTGTCTCTATCTCTGTTTCTCTCACGATCTCTATGGTGTCTCTCATCCCGATGGTCACGATCCCTTGATCGGTCTTGAGATCGCTCCCGAGATTTTTCCAGTTCCTTTTCCCTAACCCTTTCACGGGATTTCTCCCTTTCCCTGAAACCATAGGTATACAAAATGAGATGTTGATATAGCTTTAAGTTATATTGCTCAAGTTGGTCTACAGAAATACACACCAAAATAAACCACCAGATCCTATATGAGAATCTTCCTTCATCTTGATGGAATACACTTACGTGTAAGTACAAGACTCAGGTTCCCTTGAGGTTGGTGGTTAGTTCTGACTTAAATCAGTCCCTATTAATACTTTCATAACAAACTGTCGGAGAGGACAATAATGATTCACAAATTCTAATATTACTGTTCTGACTTAAATCAGTCTCTATTAATACTTTCATAACAAACCATGGAAGAGGACAATAATGATTCACAAATTCTAATATTACTAATTGGAATACTAGTGCCAATTTATTTATTTATTTTTTTGAAAAATAAAATTGCAGTGAAGAATTATCCAGTTAGCATACCTCTCACGATCGTCCCGTGTCCTGGGCTCCTCAGAACGAGACCCTCCAACAGACTGGGGTTGCTCTCTGCACATTTTAGAAGTGTAAGAGTACATTGTAATTAAATGTGAAACAAACAAGGAACAGAGAAATAATTAGGATTCAGCCATACACATTAAACCCCCCTCATCACTTCATTTTCTTTCTGATTGCAACTTCTATTTACCAAGCAATATTTTACTATCTCTGCAGATCCTTCCCCCCCCAACTTTGTTCAATAAAAGTATTGAAATTAATCATATTTGGTAACAAGTCTGTTACCTCCCAGAATACCTCTGATTGACTTCTTCACCTCCAACTCTAGTTGTTCCCAGACCACCACCAAGTCTCCGAGGACGCCAATTTGGGACTGTCCTACCACGCTCAACATCTACTAGAACCCTCCGATTATCAATCTTCTTGCCATCAGCTTGCTTATATGCAGCTGCCAGGAAGAAAAAATTATAAAACATAAAGCAAGTGAAAATAGGTAAATTTAACCCCATGATAACCATGAAAATAGAAGGGGTAAAAAGAAAACAGTTGCAGAAAAAATACCTTTCATATCACGTGTATGCACATATTCAATAAAAGCATAGCCTCTTGGTTTGTTTGCTGTTTTATCTGTAACCAAGCGAACCTGCAAAGATCAGCATGGACAAATGAGCAAGTCATAGAAGCAACATTGTACTTCCAAAATAGCCAGTAAATTACTATGCCTCAATTTTATGCAAGAAACAGTTTGAATATAACAGAATCCTATCGGCACGGCAGACAGGCACTATGCCTCATTAGCCGTGCTCACCTTTTCATATACAGCTCCAAGGTCAGATGCATCACCTTCACTGCTAGGGTTGCACAATAAGCGATGACAATTTACCAGTTGCAAGATATACTAACCTCCCCTTACCAGGGATATTTTTAAAATGATAATATAAGTAACATTCAAATACCAGAATACCTCCCGAATGGCTGAAACTTTTTTTTGCCTTAAATCCAGAAAATAAAACCTTAGTTCAGAAAAAAGTCACCAGCTGAAAATTAAAGAGAGAGATGACTAATACTCTGTGTTGCATTTTACCAAGTCCAGGATTAAGTTGTCAAACTCCATGTTGCCATGATATGAGGGCCAAAAGGCACAACCCATCACTGCACTGCTCAATTTAAAATATTCAGCTTTGCTTTGCAGGATTAAGAACCACCCTTTGGAATAATGGAATAGTGTCATTGGGGAAATCAATAAGCATAATTTTTCACCTTACCAGGGATAACTTACACTGGAAGACCACTATAGAAGATGCAGTACCTAGAACTAAAACTCCCCAGGCTCAAGGGCAATTTTGATACCCAAACAAATTTAAAGGAGGAGTGGTAAGATGAGTGAGACAAACCTATTCGCAAGTTATAATACCTGAGCAAGAAGACCTCTCTTGATTTGAACATCTGACCATAAAAAAACAGAGCAAAACTGGCGCTATTGACATGCCTTCCAAACTCACTAGAACTCCCCATGAATAACTTACAGATAGCCAAAGATTTTTTTTTTTTTCTTAATTTCCAGAAAATAGTTCTTGGAAAGGCTGAGACACAAATGTCATTTACTAGTTTCTTAGAACTCTGACACGAGAAAAATAGGCAGCTCCAAATAGAGAAGCAATTTTAAAAACAAAAGAGAAGAACAGAAAAGATTTTCCTTCACAGCCAAAAAAGTGCTTCTATGCATGCCACATGTCAAACCTAGCAGAGATTCTAAAATGCATGCATCTTCCAATCAACATTATTTCAGACATCAATCTTCTAAAATAATCAAATCAAGTCTATTTCAGGCAACCACAAAAGGCATACGACCAAAAATTTCAAAATATTTGTTTCCGCAAAAAGAAAAGGGGAAGATAAACATGCCACCATAAAAGGCATCTACTACTTTAATTTTCGGTTGAGTCCATTTTGGGAGTAGCTGGTTAAGATTGCAATTAGTTACTTGAAAGGAACATTTATAACCATAAATTTCAACTTCTTACCGAACCAAAAGCCAATAACCTGAGCCCACTCTGGGGGCTCTATAATACCTACCCGCTTGATAGGCCCATAAGCCTCAAACTCCCTTTTAATTCGGCTCTCTGTTGTCTCGTAATTCTGAAATTGAACAATATCCAGAAAACTTAAAAACAATGATATTGGTGTTAAAAAAATAACTAACATCAAGGAAGAGTTGAAATACTCACAAGCCTAGCTACAAACAGTGTTTTGTAAGGATCACCAGAAATATTGGGGTCATTATTTGGGTCATCTGCACAAAATATAATCACAACTTGTTAATGGAACCATAGTACCAAACCATGGAATTTAAAAAACTTTCACAATAGAGAACACAACACTCACAAGTCTTAAGATCCTCAGCAGCCTTTTTTGCACCCTCCTCAAGTCGTATTTTGTGGATTCTAGCTTTTCTTTGTGCCTGATTTTGCAAAGGAACCAACAAGAATTTAAATATAAGAAAATTAAAGGTTGTGTTCTTCACTTTGTGCATGCAGGCTAAGCACTGCCATTTGCCAAATTTAAGGTAAAAGGCACTAAATTTAAGAAAATCATAAAGAATTGCAATGGTACTTAGAAGATGACCACTCGGCAGCAAACAGTGCTGGCTTGTTCACAGTGCACCATTTAGATCACATATGCTCACACCATTAATAACAACAAACCTAACCAAGGAGAACACAATCTATGCATTTACACAATACTTTCCATGTCACAGATTTCCGCTACAAAAACAAGAATAAGTTATAAATGGGTTATCAACCACACCAATACCCATCAAACATGTTAAAGGGAAAAGGACAATGGTACCTGAAACTAGAAACAGTGAATCATGAAGGCCATGCAAACCAAATAAACTACAACAAAAGTTATTTTCAAAAGTTTCTTGATAGGCCAGAACAAAGATAAGAGACACAACTGAACCAATCAATAAACCGCTTAACTACGCCTTGTTCCAGGCATATGCAAAAAAGGGGAAAAACAATGCAAGGACAAATATCAAGATGAAGAAGCCTCTTTTCTCATATGACACGCAATAGAAAGAAATGATGTTATATTCACACAATATGAAAACTATCTTTCTCAACAAAAGAATTACAAGACACAAATTATTAAAAAAAGAAGAAGAAGAAGAAAAGAACAGAAAAGAAAAACACTTACAGGAGTTTCAGCTTCCTGGATGGGTGGAGCATATTCAGGATCCCCAGGCTCAGCAAAATTGCTAACAAATTGTGACATACCTGTTATGCAGAAGAAAGTCAGGTACCAATAAAGACCTAGAACATAAAATATAAAAAGTTGAGCCAAAACCACCAACCTGTATATGGAAGGCATTTCCTCTTCTCAGGAGGAGGTTTGAATTCCAAAGGAGGCCGGGGCTCAAAAAGCTTCAGAAGATTTGTTGTTAAACCAGTCGGATGACTTTGGCCAATCTGCATTCAGTAAACCCAAAAAACTCAACCAAACCAGACATATAGAACAAGTAATGGCCACTGTACTTGTTTAGGTCAACAGCATTAAACAATGAGACTTTTGTGGAAGCAACAATAGAAAACAATTGTAGCAAAGTAGTATGAGTATTATTACTCTACCCTCAGCAAATTGAACAACACTATTCATTCACTAATTTTGCAACGGAAACTAATTCTAAAAAATTTAATTTTGGTGAAAAGGAAAAGAAAATCTACTATCGAACTATTTGATATCAGCTCAACTCAAATAAACTACAGTCGAACCCTAAAGCAATCTGCCCCGCAGAGACACAAATAAAATAGGTTACCAAAACGAGAACAGATAATTAAATTACCAGAATAAAAACCCTAAAAATCAAATTTAAAATATCAACATCTAAGAATCTCTATCAATACCAGTTTCAGTTGCATAACATTAGCGCGATTTTGAGCCTTAGTCCGAGCTTGAACAGCCGCGTTCTGATTGCGCATTAGCGCGTCATTGTAGTCCCCCATCGTTTCGCAGTACACGGGTTAGGGTTTCTGCAAAGGCGTATGCTCAATATAAGCAGAATCGGAAGATCAGCCGGCGAGAATAAGATGCATCGGCCAGCAACGTCGGAGATCTCAAAATGTTGGGTTGCGAGCGAAAGTTAGCGATGAAAGCGGCAAAGTAAGCTTGAGAGAAGTGAAAACGGAAACGAATGGGGTTTTTTGTTGCGGTATATATATATATATATATATATATATATATATATATTAGTGGATGTTTCGCGATTTGAGTCGGTTAACTCGTTCTCCCAACTCAGTTACCAGTTGACAATGGTTTTCTTCTCGCGTTTACCATTGTTGTTTATATTAGCTGGTAAATTGGCATAAATAGTCTCCCAAGCTTTGGTGAAATTTATTCTTATTTAAATTATTTGGTGTAATTAATTCTTATATTATTTTATTTTATGAAATTAAAATAAAAAACTGTTGATTTTTTTTTAAAAAAAAAAAAAAAATTAACAAAAAAAAAAAAAGGGTTAAATTTTAATACAATTTTATTAGAAAAGTATGTCAATTTACCTTAATCAAGGAAAATTAAATATAGCTATGCACACAAAGCATTAAAAAAAAAAAAATTACATATAGGTCATGTAGAGAAATTAGGATTAAAAATTAAATTTACATTCAAATATATATATATATATATATATGTGTGTTAGATGAATTATAATTTAAGATTTAAGTATAATTCATATAATTAATAATAATAATAATAATGAGCAGAGCTAAAATTATATCTGCAAAATCCTCAAAGCTGCTCTTAGTAAACATATATTGTATATATATGTATGTATATATCTGATGAACAAGTTTGTGCAAAGGAAAAATTAAGGGGAAAAAAAAAAGGAAAAAGAAGATAAAATTGGACGTGCAATTCCAAAAGCATATTGCATCAGAAGAGCAAAAGAAAAAGAAGAAGAAGAAGAAGAAGAGAATCCAAATTGATCTATGGTTTCTTGTCTTGGTGCACCGATGAACGTCGTCCAAATTCATCGCTGCTGGAAGCCGACGGATGAAGGCCATAATCACTGGTATCTCCATATTCACTGCTATTTAATTCTTGGCTAGAAGACATAACCATTTTCCTGAACTTCATCATGTCAGCATTGTACATTCCGGTGTCGTAGGTTTGTGTGTCGTTGCTGCTGCTACCTGGGGTTGTACCGGATTTTGCTGATCTTGGTCCGTCATTTAAATCTTCCAGTGACGAATCGCCTTCCAATGCACGTACAATTTGACCCATTTTTGGACGTCTTCTAGCGGAATGACGGATACTTGCGCTAGCACATGCTATCATCCGAGTCATCTCGTGAGTTACGAAGTTTCCTTCTAGACGGGGATCTACTAGTTCGTTGAATTCACCATCTCCCAGTGCTTGAGTAAGTAGTGGTCTAGCCTGCAACAATTATATATATATATATATATATATATTGAAATCATAATTATAAATGAAACTGATACTACTAAAAAGAAAAGAAAAATGATGATTTAAGTTTGGAAGGAACGAACCCAATCAACTAAACTATCTTCCATGAAGGTGCCGCTAGGATCAACTGGTTTTCTTCCTGTAATGAGCTCTAAAAGCATAACCCCGAATGAGAAAACATCAGATTTCTCAGTTAGCTTTCCACTTGATGCGTACTCTGGAGCTAGATACCTGCATGCAAGTTGACAAAATTAATTACCAGTTTCAAGATTAGTAAAGAAAAAGAAAAAAAAAAGTATATTTACAAGTCTAAGTGAATGGACAGACATACCCAAAAGTTCCCATGACGCGGGTGGAGACATGAGTATAGTTATCAGAAGAGAGTTTGGCCAATCCAAAGTCTGCAACCTGCAGTGGAAAGATGAAAAAATATTTCCAGTGATATATAGATTGAATTACACAATTAATGATGAAGAATCTACATTTATAATAAAATTACTTACCATGGCTTCATAATTGTCATCAAGTAGAATGTTTGCCGCCTTAATATCCCGATGGATGATCCGCGGATGACCTGCATTTCATAATGAATATATATATATATATATATATTTATCCACGAGTCCATAATTAAAGGGAGAAGAAGCTATACATACATATATTATATATATATATATATATATATATATATATATATATATATATATATATATCAAAGTAGCTAAAAAAAGGAAAACAAAAGAAAAAGACCATACAGTCCTCATGGAGATAAGCAAGTCCCTTAGCTGATCCCAATGCAATTTGAAGCCTAGTTTGCCAGTTCATGACTGGCTGCCCTTTCCCTACAATAACCAGTTCATGATCATGATCAGTATATAAGAAAATGGTATTAATAACGCTACTAATTATACGAGATGTCTAATATTATAATCTTACATAAAAAAACTTATTTTTGGAGATGAAAATTGAAAAGAAAAAGTTACCATGAAGGTGGAACTCCAAAGTTTTGTTAGAAACAAATTCATAAACCAACATTCTTTGGCCATCAGCAATACAATATCCAACAAGTGAGACAAGATGGCGATGATGGACACGGCTAATAATTTCGACCTCGGCTTGGAATTCACGCTCACCTTGACCGCTCCCTAATTTCAAGCTCTTAACAGCAACTTCTTTACCATCAGGAAGAATACCTTTGTGTACAAATCCAAAACCACCTTGACCCAACAAATTAGCTTGAGAAAACCCACTCGTTGCTTCAGCCAGCTCTTCATAACTAAACTGGCTTTTGCTGAAGCCGAGTCCACCAGCCATACCCCCGACGTGCGGTGATGCCGGTGTCATATGTGGATGGTGTTGACCTGAGAAACCTGAGCTGAATTCTGCGCTTGAGCTTAAACCGCCGTGAGGTGTAGATCCAGCACCACCCCACCCGCCACCGCCACCAACTAACGGTGACGGTGCTCCCATTCCACCAGGTGGCGGTGGAAGCTTAACGACGTGGTCCATTGTCTGGGGATTGTTCCACTGTGCCGGTGTTGAGCCACTGTAGTATTGATCCCCAGCTAATATATATAACAAAACCAAATTAAGTATATCACATTAATTAAGGTTCTTATGTTCAAATTTTAGTTAATAAAATCGTGTTTTATTTAACTTATTTAAAAAGTCCCTTTTAATACTGAAATAACATGAATGGATATTTTATATAATAAAATTGATTTAAGATCTTCATTTACCAAAAAATATATATATATATATATATATTGATTTAGGATCTTCTTGGAAAATAAAAAATAGTTATTGGATTAAAATGGGAATGTTTTTAAACTTAAGAGACTTGAATGAATAATATACAATAATATTAGGGACCAAATCAAAATAAATAAATAGAGCGGAATTTAAACTTACGCTTAGGTGGACGCGCGGTATCTAAATAGTATCGCTGTTTCTTCTTTCTCATTTTACAAAATATGCAGAAAGCGATAACAGCAACGATGAGAAAACCCCCGAGAATAACTCCGACAATAATTACGGTACTATCCGAAGAAGAATTAGGAGAAGGTGAAGCGGATGAGCCACCGCCGCTGTCACCGTCGCCACCAGAGGAGCCAGGTGAGTTGTTATTATTATGTGAAGATCTGGATGGAGTCGGAGGTGACGGTGACTTTGAATTATTATTGTTATTATTATTAGAAGAGTGCGAGGGAGGAGAAGGAACTACTTTCTCCGATGGAGGTGGCGGTGTCGAATCGGAAATAGCACCAGGAGGAGGAGGGGAAAAGACCGGGGACGGTTGACCATCGTTTGTAGGTGGAGCGACTGTGGCGGGAGGTGGTGGTGATGAAGATGTCGGAGGAGGAGATCCAGCCGAAGTCGGAGGCGATGAACCGGGAGGAGGAGATCCGGAGGAGGAGGAATCAGGTGCGGGTGGCGAAGGTGAAGGCGATGAAGGAGGAGGAGAAGAGGAAGAATCTTTAGGAGGTGGACTAGTTTGAGCGGGAGGTGGAGAAGGAGAAGGAGAAGAAGGTGGAGGCGAAGAAGGAGGAGGAGATGACGGAGGAGATTTTTCAGCAGGTGGTGGTGAGGAGGAGACTGGTGGAGAAGGTGGTGGTGAAGAAGGAGGATTAGGAGGTGGTGAGCCAGGTGAGGAGGTAGAATTTGATGATGACTCAGCAGGTGCAGTAGATTCAATTGAATCCGATGGCGGAGTAGATGGAGCAGATTCCGGGGAAGCCATTACAAAAAAATAAAATAAATAAAAATGATGAAAGAAGAACTTCCGGCGATGAAATAGATTTTTTCTCAATTCAAAACAAAATTCCTGCCGGAAACTCGACCTTTCCCCTTGCTGCTCTCAACAATCTAATGCCCCCTGCTTCAACACATATTGATTTCGTTAGAATAGAAAAAAAAAAAAATATATATATATATATATATACATACAGATACATATACATATACATATATATATATACCAGGAAATGTTACAAATTAATCAAAAAATATTGATTAGCAGAAGGGGAAAAGGAAGAGAAAGAAAGAGAAAATTTGTTTTTTATTTTGGGTTACCTGAAGAAAACTTTGGGAGAGAACTCAAGAGAGAGAGAAACAGTTCCATTGTAAAAATTCCATCTTACAGAGGCACTGCCATCCTCCCAAGACCCACCGTTGCTTCCTACAAAGAAGGGCCTTTCTCTTTTCTCTCTTTTTTCTCTCTCCAATTTCTCTCCTTTAAAGACCCTCTAATTTTGGACATTACTCCGTTTTATATTCCGATCTTTACCACACAATTCCTCCATTTTTCTTCATTTAATTACATCCATCCATTCAAATTTCCCTTCCCCTTTTTCTTCAATACCATCATCTTTGCTTATTAAGGGTGAAAGATCAGTACCTAGGTTTTCATGCCATCATATAAAATTACTTAAAATATATATATTATTAATAATAAATGTATTGTGTTGTATTTATTTTAAGTCAAATTACATACATTTGTCAACCTTGGGCCTGCCATGCTAGTATATAATAAACAACAATATGGGAATCTTGATCCGCTGTGAAAAGATATATCCCAACTCATGGGCTAAAATCGGCATCATATTATTAAAGGCCATTCAAACTAGAAGCCCATTAAGAAAGTGGACATAACCAACAATCAAGTCTCATTTTCAACATTATCGAGAATTCAATATTCGTCATAATCAAATGTAATAACCAAAGTAAGTACATCATTTACTTGTTGGTTGAGTTGGTACAAATGTACCTCTTAAGCATCCTCTCTTGTCAGGTGATGAGGGTTCGATACTAGAATTCAACAAAAAATACTGTCAGATTCAGGTGAAGATTAGTCGGATCGTGATAATTTAGTTAGTTTAGTTTATCTTACTTATGGTGGCCAAATAAGAGATTGAGTTTAATCTATTTATACGTAATTTCAGTTATATATTATAGTTTTAAAAGTTGAGGATTTTCCGAATTTACCAATAAGGATAACACAACCAAAAAAAAGAAAAAGAAAAGTAGTATAGCTTGTTGATTGCACGAAAAGGAGTGGAATTGGATAGAATTGAATCGTCTTCTAAGTCACAAAATCTCACTAACAATGATGAAATGAAAAGCAGAACAACAATATAATGGGGGGAAGAAGAGTGTTCGCAATTGAGTAAAAAAAGCATTTAGAAGAGAAAACTCAGCCGAAACACTGATCACTGGGGAGTGGCCCCGGAATAGAACCCTGTTGAACAAACTGGAGGCCAAACACAATTATGATGGCGAGAAGAGATAAGTAAGACAAGCCTTCAACAGCTCCAAGCAATCCAAAAGGACCATTAGGAAGACCCGATCCGGTTTTAGACTTCGTGTACAAAGACCAACCCACAATTCCCACCACAACAAGGTAGCTCACGCCTTCCAGCGCCCCAATTGATCCCCCAGGTCCGGGAGGGAGACCACAACCGGTTGTCTTCAGAGTGTAGAGAGACCAACCGATGACTGGTGCGGAAACCAGACCCCCAGCTATGGCTACTTTCTCTGCGATGCCGTTCCCGCCGCCCTCATCACTCTGATCCTTTGCCATCGCTCGCACCGTGAACCTCAGTCGCCTGCTAATTACATTGTAACTGCTGGAGCAGAAGAGTCGGTGCTGCCGGAGAAGTGGCGCCGGAGATGGTAAGGGCGTAAACAAGAGCAGCATCTTTGAGGACAGCGTCGGTATATGTCGGGAAACAGTGGTATTTGGGGAAGCAAATGGTGTCTACTCGTTTATGGATCTTATCCATTTTTTCCTTCTTTTTTTTTTTTTTTTTTTTTTTTTTCTTTTATGAGGTACACAAGGCTATGGAAAAAGAAAAGGGTAAAAATCAAATAACTAATACTAGTAATTAATTAACAGTGTTAAGTTCTTTTTAATATAAGTAGGGGAAATGTGGATGGGGGAGGTTACAAAATAAATTAGGTAAAGTAGTAGTAGTAGTAATAGTGCCAAGTCAGAGCATTTCCGTTCGTCCGATCTTTTCTTCTTTCAGATGTGCTGCGTTTTTATTTTTGATTGTCCAACAAATCAACAATGTCCAAACCATCCAATCCCAACTTGCCAACTGTAACAAAAAAAGAAAAGAAAAATGTTATATTATTAATTAAAGTTAAAATAATTAGAGCGAGGGAAATAAAAAAAAAAAAAAAAATCAAGGACCACTTATGTGAGTAAAATGCTGACCCAACCATAAAAAACCTAAACCTAACACAGACTTTTAAAAAAAAAAAAAAAAAAAGGAAGGGAAGGGATCTTCATGTCATCCAATTGCCCAAAATCAAGTCCGTTTGATCATAAAACCCGGAGAAGCCCAACAGCACAAGTGACCAGATTTCACCCCCTTTTTATTATTATTATTATATATTTTTTGGGGATTTGGTGGCTAAGCCTTTTTGGTTGGTAATGGCATGTCGAAACTAAAGGCAGGCAGGGGAAACAGACCACGAGACCACCACTCCATCTGTAGAAGGGATGATGAGTGGTTCTAAAATGGCTCGCTACACCACTGACCATGCATGCGCACGTGCCTCCTCAAAACGACACCGATTCCTTCCTTCCGCCTCCTCCTTTACCCAAATAGAACCCAGAACAACAATCGAACGGTTTTGATAACCCAATTAAAAACTGCCCCCAATGACAAAACGATATTATATATATCTTTCACAGTATATATAAAATTAAAAGGCCCCTACCTACTCGGTTCTTTTTCTTTTTTAAAATAAAAAAAAACAGGAGATACACACCAAGTCGAGCAATCTTTTCCCTCCATTTTTCAAGCCCCGATTGCGATTCAGCTCCGCTGCCGCTGCTGCTGCTGCTGCTGAGTTTTAAAACGGGTTCAACTCGCCCTACAGCAACCAACTTCCATTTGAATCATACACCAAAACCCAACGGCTATTTTACCCAAGAATCATAGGCGGGAAGAATTGCACTAACGACCTTTTGAACATATCATTCATCATCTTCATCATAATATTAACCATATTTTCATTCATTCATTCGTTCCCATCATCATACAAATTTCCCTCCAAGATTTGTCTGTGAAGCAAGATAGAGAAAAACACTAAGTACACTAACAGTCCTGCCAAAAACCACTCTAAATTTTTTTCCAATCCTGAATTTCAGTGAATAAAGAAAATCCTATGAATTCACATGATTACTTTCAGTGCTTCGCAGACTTTGTGCACTCCACAATGTCATCCTCTTCCTCATCCTCATCCCCATTCCCACCATCATTACTACTATCATCATCCCCTTCATCTCTTTTCCTCTTATGTGATGAGGATGCTGGCAGCTCTTGAATTTCACCATCCTCATCATCTTCTTCTTCAATGTCTTCTGCCACGTCTGCAGCATCTTCATAATCTTCTCCAGCACCACCAGCATTCACTCCTTCAGCCTGTGAAACTGGCTGAACCAGATACCCAGAGCCATAATCTTCTTCCTGCCATTATCAACACAAAATTCACAGTAAAATTTCTGAAATAACAGTAAATTCTTTATCAGAAGTTCAAGAAAATTCACAAATAAACACACATGGTAGGTAAAAACATCAAGATTACAGGAAAAATTCTTAAAACCATGAATCAACAAATGTCTTAAAATCTAAATTTCAGCAAAGTACCACATAAAAACATGGTAATTATGAACCCAACACTTGGCACAAAATATTTAATTTCTTCCCCGGAAAAGAGAACAAGCTAAAAAAGTAGTAGCATGCTAGAAAACTCTGTAATAACCTAATAAACATGCACGCAGAGAGATATGACTGCTCGGAACCTTGTCGGTCAAATAAGAAACTCAAATTCAAATTCAAATACACAGTCCAAGCAAAATACTAAATATGGGAGCAACTATAAAATGTATCCAAAATGACAAAGAAAGTAGTTGAAAGTTCTGCACACCAGAGTCAGCACGTGAAATTTTAAATTATATCCATAACAGCTGCTACATACACGGAATCATAAAATGCTCAAAATTCAAGGAAATAACCATTGTTCAAATTTTCCAACAAGCTTTATGGGCTGAAGTAAAATATGCTATCAAACACGTAAATACTTATTTACTTTTCCTTCTTTCATCCTTTTTTTGTGGGGCTAATATCTGCTGCCAAACAAATAGAAGATATTATTTTCTTAATAAGTTTCCATTTAAATCTGTGCTGTAATAGCATTTACAAAGAAACTTAATATTGAAGTACACCAAAGATATGCAGAATATATATTCAAACAAAGACCAAAGAACATCAGCAACTGAATTAATTTCAGCAATAATATTCATGTGGTTCTACCAACTTATTTGAAGAATGCCATTCACCAAAATAGAAAAATAAAACTTCTTCAGAGGAAAGAAGAGGCAGATTATAAACAGTGCTAAATATATTCAGTCAAAACACACTCCTGAAAGATAGCAGCTACAGGAATCCCACGTCAAAATGCATAAATTTCCTAAATCAATCCAAAAGCATGAATTGTCAGGAGATCAATCATTAGATAAACATGTCAAACATATCAAACTGCTGCTTATACAACCCTAATCAGAGGACAAACATAGAAAAATTAATTAGTCAGTACCAAAAAAAGCATTCAGACAATTTGCAGAGACAATAAAGAGTAAATAATCAGTAATAAACAAATCAAATATCTCAAAATGCACTAAACAATAGTCCATATACCTCATCTTCGCCATCCTCGTCAACTTCATAGTCCCCTTCCTCCTCAACACCCAGTTCCTCCTCACCAGTCTCTCCATTATCATCCTCGTCATCCTCCCCCTGCTCATGTCCATCAATTTCACCTTCTGTGCTGGTCAATCTCCCCGCACTCTCTTGTCCCCCCAAATCCCCATCGTCATTATCCACCTCCTCTTCATCGTCATCCTCCTCGTCCTCATCATCCTCATCTTCATCGTCTTCCACACCATCCTCCTCATCATCACTATCTTCAATTTCATGAACCTCTACCACATCTTCATCATCATCACCCTCCTCATCGATTTCATCAGCAGAATCATTCTCCTCCTCATCCTCGCCCTCACCCTCACCATCTTCATCCTCATCTTCCCCTCCATCAACCTCCTCTATCCTGAACCCATTGGACTGATGATGCAAAGCCCCGCGAGCAACCTCATTAGCCCCTCTAGAAATCTCTGTTTCCTCCTCATCTGCATCACTCTCGTCCTCGTCCACATCAACAATCCCATCATTTTCAGTTCTATGGCCATTATTCATACCATAGGGCCTTTCCTCCCCATCAATTTCTCCACTCCCAGGATCATCATCCTCATCGTCTTCGTCTTCCTCGTCATCAGACTCCGGTCGCTCATTTTCCTCCGCATCCATCTTATCCAAGTACTTCAACGACTTAATCAAGCCAAAAACACGAGATCGATAATCCTTAACCCTTGTAACCGGACACTCGTAAAGATCCAACGAAACAAGTCGAAGCTCCGCAAGGGGCCTGAGATCATTAATATCCTGAATCCTATTATTCGACAAATCTAGGTCCCGAAGCGAGTTCAAACCAGCAGCGACGAGAAATTCAAGCCCTCCTGCAATTCGATTGTCAGATAAAATTAATTTTTCGAGGTTTTGAAGTCTCGGAAACTGCTCTAACGATGAAACCCCAATATTAGCTATGGAAAGATGCTGCAGGTTCTGAAACTTCTCGAATAGCGACGGCGGAGGCAAACGACCCTGTACGCACTTAACCACACCGTCCAACGTTAAAGTTCTCACAGAACTAACGTCTGTTTGACCGTCTAACGCTGTCTCCACCGCCCTCTCCCAGATCTCATCCATTAATTATACCCTTCTTTTCTTTTTCCTCTATACATATGGTTTGATATTCTATATACGGAAGATGAAACCAGAAATTTCTAAACACATCCAACGGGTGGAAGAAAAAAAACAAACAAAATAAACCCTTGATTGATGAAAAAAGCCTTAAAACCCTAATTTCTTCAGGAATAGAGGCTATTGTAATTGTTCTCTCTGTTCTCTCATTTGTTCTCTCTCTTTTCTCTCTGTGACGCTTAAGATAAAGAGAGAAGTGAGTCGAGTCCGAGTCATGGTCCGGGACTGGAGGCTGTGGGTGAAGGGTTAGGTTATGTTTACTATGGTTAGTGGCGTAGGGTAAAGTCTGTCATCAAGCCGAATATGAACCATTGGATCGTTGAGTCGCGGATCGCTGACTTGGATAGAAATGGACGGTAGAGATTGGAGAAAGTTGTGTTTGTTTAGGACTGAGACTGAAGAAGTTTGTTTATTGTGAGGAGAAGGAGATGAGCTAAACAATGTCTGACACGTCGTGTTGGGAGTGGAAATATCAGACTCTTTGATATATGCCACTAAGATTCCCTTTTATTACGAAACTACCACCAATCATTTTTGTAGCTTCTAGACCTTTTTTCTTCTTTTTAATATTCATTTATATAAGCTTAACAAAAAAAAAAATATTCATTTACATAAAGAATCCTATTTTAATAAAATAAAATTATTTTAGTTTTTTTTTTATAAGCATAAAATTATTTTAGTTTTTTTAAAAAAATAAATTTTTTTAATATAAATAAATAAGAAATTGATTTAAACACGCCATAAAAAATTTAAATAAATAAATAAATAGGAAAGGTGTCACGCGATTGTAGCTCCACCAGATTTGTGTGCAGCCAAAAGTGGTCCTTAGGTAGGGCCGGGCCGGGCCTCGCCCCGCCCTACCCTTCCTTCGCGCTCGCTACCTTTCCTTTTTCTGGCTCACTAATTCCGGTATTTGTAATATTTATTATTTATTTTCTCTTAATATCCTTTCTTAAAATTTATTAATTGTAAAAATTTATTGTTTAAAAAGAGAATGAATCTGTCAAATGACAAAACTTGAAATTCATGTATAAAAAAACATTTCTATTTTGTAAAAAAAAACCAATGCAAACAAACCCCTAACTAAGTTTTGTAAGAAAAATTATAAAATAATACTTAATTTAGAACCCAGAAGCATAATTCGTGAATAACGGTAACTCCATTTAAGAAGTACAAAATGTCTGGAGTATTCTATAATACAAGCATAAAATTGAGCAAAAAACTGATTTTAATTTCACACATTTTCATTTACCTCTTTCTCTTTCACTTTCATTTTGTTTTATTTTATCGTCCATAGAACTTGAAGCCACTTTCATGAATTGTGCAGAAGCTTTGGACGATGCAGGTGGTTGAAATGCCCAGGAGATGGAATTTGCAGCCGTGGTTGTGGTAGAGAACTGTAATGGCCTCAAAGCAGTAGCAGCATTCGAACCTACATTCTTTTCCTCCAGTGGATTGTGTCCTGTGTCAATTTCCATATTTTGAATTGTGCTGTGATTATTCTCAGCTGTCCTGGTTGCAGAACTTCCAACGGCAATCTGTGATTTCTGAAAATACAGTGACCCCAGCATTGCATGACTATGGCTCTTATAAATGCTGTCTTTCGTATCAGTTTCGTCTTTCCCACTGGTTTGCTGGAATGTATCCAAGGCGTCAATTGGTTTAGAGGGCTTATTGTCAGGCATCTTATCTCTGTCTGAGGAAGGTAATTCAGCCAGATCACTTCTAGATCCTGAAGAACGCCCTGAGGCGATAGTTGCCATAGGGAAAGCTTTCTCTGGAGGGACGACAGGATTGTAGTTTGATGGAAGCAGATCATCCCAATTTTCCAACAGCTCCTTATACACTTTCCGTAGAGTTACCTCAGTAAGTCCAGTCACCTTACATATTTCAGCCTGTGTCTTGCGTTTGTCTTCCAGTTGACAGGCCAAATATATTGCAGCTGCTGAGATGCTAATAGGATTCCTCCGAGTGCAGAAGCACTTGTTGATCACTACTTCACCAATGTGCGTAGCCAGCTCCTGCATTGGTTCCGAGCAATTATGATTTCTACGCACATCCAATACACCTCCAATAAGAATCTATATATCAAGAATTAATAAAACAAGACTTAAGTAGCCTCATATCCAGCTCCAACTCCAAACCTAAAAACTACATGCAAAAAATATACATTTGTGTGTGTGCATATTGTAAAAGACCAAGAGAAAGTGCATATTCATTTAAGCAAATGTTCAGTCCTTGCCGATGGGTACCTGAGCAGATTTGTTGAGCTGCAGAAGTGTACAGAACCTCGGCATATGAACGGATATGGAATTGCTATTAATAGGTTGGCTCAGTTGCAGAGCTTCACCAAGTATTTTGATGTACTTCCCTATCTCCTTTTGAGGTAAATTAGCTGCAATTGATATTTCCTGTCAAAGAGAAGGCAAATTCTGATGATTAGACATGCAAAAATGTTGAAAGAATTAGATAGGGTTCAAATGAAAATGATATAAATGCATTGACCAAGATATTCCATGTTATTACCTTTGTTAGGGATTCATATTTATGCAAGAAATATCAAAGAAAGTTGAAGATCCAAGCAGGATTCTTGAACCTTTAGGAACTTTCTCAAAAATATTATGTTCCCATTTTAGTTTAGATTATATCTAATTATGACTTCTAATTAGGCATAATGTATGCTCTTTCTTATTATAGATTGTTACCTTATAAGCTAATCTAATTCGGGTTAGAGTTTGTTATCCTTTGAAGCCTATATAAGTGGTTGCTTTGGAATAATAAAGAAAAAGATAACTTCAATTTCTAAAGCTCATCTATTCTTCATAAGGTCTCAAGTGCTCCCTCTTCTTGAATTCCTAGATAAGTGCCCCTTTAGAGTCTCAAATCTTTAGTAGACATAGGTTCCTCTTCACAAAAAATAAAGAATAATAACAGGAACAAAATTAGCACACAGGAAGGGGAATTCATAACCAATCAGCACGTGACACGATCCATGAGTTGGGGTCATAACAACCTTTTCCTTTTCCTTCTCCAAGAAGAGTATTTAACCAAGCAAAACTTGTCCTAGACTCTCTCAACCCTTAGAAAGTTAGGCTAGTATACTAATTTTGGTCACGAGACAAAGATATATGATAGCGTGCTATTATGTAATATTAGCTAGACCATTTTCATTTTCTTCAAACGTGTATTGATATTTCAAATGATTCTAGTTTAGATGGAAAAAAGAACAAACAGAATCACATGAATATTAAGAACTAAACAAAGCATAACACATGTGCAAAATGCCAAATCTGCCTGATCTTCATATTTTTGGTTTTATAAGGTTATCACAAAGGCTGAAGTTGAGAATAATAATGACTTGAGGAAAGGGAACAGATAATAACAAAATGGACAGTGAAATGGTATTCAAAAAGGTGAAAATTCTGCAAATATTTTACCATATTGAACAGAAATAATATGGCCAACACAAGTACCATCCCCAATTTTCCCCCTAATCCTGACTAGGTGAAAGAAGTAATGGCAACACAAAAAGAAATAAGCAAATTGAATCAAGAACTAACAATGTTAAACAAATCATCTGAAGCCTTTGAGGAATTAAATTCTTCACATCATAGATACCATATTTTCCACTTCTTCCTTTTGCAACTTGCCACCACCATTGTATTCTTAGAACTCTAACACAATGATTGCAGCATTTTGGCCCATGACAATGAAAAAACTATAAATCAAGAATTACGTATGAGGAAAAATAACACTTGATGTCCACAATTCATTCTAGAGCAGACTCGATTCACGACACAAATAGACCTCTATACGAGAGGCCTTTTTCATTCAACTGCTAAACAAAGATGAATCTCTTCCTGCCATAATTATTGCCTATGAGTAATTGAAGCTAAACTGTTTGCTTAGGATAAAGACAAAGGACAGTCATAGACAGCTATAAAAAGAAACAAAAGGGAGTATAACCATTAAAACACACATACAAACAAAGGAGAATGTAATGAATATCCCTTACTCTCCCCTTTCCCCCCAACTGTCAAAATCCAATCCTCCACAACAATTTGAAAAAGTAAATAAACAATTAAGGAAGATACAGAGGAAAAGAAATGAAATGGAGACTGACAAATATCTGACCGTGCTGTGTATTAAGAAGGAATGGCTAATGTAACATCAAACATACTAAGAATTTGAAACTGAGCGCCCTTTAATTCAATACTCAACAGGTGAAGGATGGACAATGCTTAACTAACAAGCTTTATTCGTTTGCTAAAAAATTGTATTAAGAACAAGTTTTCCTTAACAGAGTAGAATGAATATACCTGAAGGGTTCTGGGTTCTTGAGCTTCTCTAATTGCTTGTACGAGAGCAGCGGTAGCAAGAGCTTCAACGCTGCGATTCCTCAAGCAGGTAGCTGAAGAACAATCCCTAAAAAGCTGAAACGCATGATCAGATATATCGTAATCAAGTCCAAGAATGGATGCGACGTCAATAATCTGCAAGTATGCCCTCAAATTATCCATAACTACTGAAGGACCAGAAGAAGACGATGTCGTTTCAAGGACTCTCTCGAGCTCAGCAAGGTGACCCGCAAAGGAAATCGAGGATTGAGCGAAAATTGGATAGGGCTCGAGCGACCAAGTGGAAAAGGCCGTAATAAACCCCGTAGGTTCGAACGGGTCATCGTCGTCGGAGGTTGATGTAGAAGTGGAGTTTGGCGCGGTGGTGGCCGGGATAGGGAGAGTAGGCAGGTCAGAGGTAACAAGACAGAGAGGGGAGTCTTGGGCACGGATGTGGAAAAGATGGTGAGACTGGGTTTGCCGCTCCTCCACCACGCGGCCGCAGGAGGTGCACTCTGTTATGTGCCGGCCACTCGACGTGGTGGTGCAGCGACCCTGCGCCGCCGTACAGTACGGGCACCGCATTTCTGATTGCTACTCTTTTTTCACCGAGGATAGATTTTCACTCAATTTGAAAATTAAGAAAATAATTATATGTCATTTATTTTAGTGATTCAACCTTTAAAATAAAATTTTTATTTTTATTTTTTAAAAAATTTATCTGGAATTTATGACCAGAAAACAGAATTTAATATTTTAAAATAGAGTATTAAAATTTAAAAGAAAAAATAATATATATGTGACGTAGGATGGATTGTAAATGGCCCAATATCCAATAAGAATTGGGCTTCTGAAGTAGAAAAGCCTACCGACACCTCAAAATTTCCGGTCGAAAAGAAAATCGAAAAGTGGGTCTCACTTCCCGTTTCCAGTCTATTATTTTAATGTGGTGGCCCGCCATTACATGAATCCTCCCGGCCATCAACGCCCAACGGCCACGTCCAACTCTTCTCTCTCTAACGCTCTCGGACCCTCCGAGTCAGATCAACTCGTTCTTCACCAAATCTGTGAATTTCTTTTCCCAATTCGGATAGGACCAGGAAGGAAAAGAGGAAATCCTTGAGAATGAAGGATGATGATACTTTACCGGTATCGACATCCACATCCACTTCCGGCATACCCTTAAAAAAGGATTCCAGCTCGGCCGCCATCGTCGCTGCCGCCGATCACTCCAGTCTATGTTTCGGCCGTGGCCGTTATAAATTCTGGGCTTTGGGTGCCATTTTACTCCTGGCATTCTGGTCGATGCTCACAGGTACCGTCACACTCCGCTTGTCCGCAGCCAACCTCAACCATTTGTCCAATAGAGATTCTTTCGATTCTCCTCTCCCGGACGATCTCGATGCCCTGGTAAATTACTATTATGTTACTCTATGTTTGTCTACAGATGTATATACGCAGAATGCAGATAGATTTGGTTTTTATGCGTAGGAACTGGAGGAAAGGGAGATGCTAGTGAAGCATATGTGGGATGTGTACACTTCGAACAACAGGCGGATCAGATTGGTGAAGTTTTGGCAGAATGCTTTTGAGGCGGCATACGAAGACTTGAACAGCGACGAGCCAGATGTCCGGGAGGCTGCTTTTTCTGAGATCGCTAAGATGTCTTACCGAAATATCCCATTTGAGGCCCCTCCCGATTTCCACTCTTTGGTGAGTTGCTTTCTTTACGTTTCGCGTTTGGATTTTGTTTGATGCTTTATTTTTAAAATTTACTTGTGGTTTCTCTGAAATTACACACTAGCTTTCGACAAGATAATACCAAGTAGAAGAGGGTTTTGGGAGTGCCCTCAAGAAAAAAATACTTCAGGTTGTTTTTGTTGTTGTTTATGCCATCAACGGTTAGTTTGGATCTAATTGATAATATTTGTTCTGATTGGCAATAATCATGGGATTGCTTTCTTCTGAATTTGAGGACAAGCAAATTATTATTAGTTAGAAAGAAATGTTTGGATCATATCCTACTAGATCAGTGTTTAGTCAGGTTATCTTTTTGACGCCATATGTTGGTTCTTATTCATTCAAAATCAAAAGATCATGTTCAATATTATTCATGGAAACCAAAGATAAATTTTCCTCCTTCTGTTCTTCCCCATGGATGTGGAATTCTGCTCTAATTTGCTCAAAGATGTGTTCAAATTTGACATAACAACAAATGAGTGCCGATTCAGAAATGTGTTTTGTGTGAATGATTTTGATATCTATGAGGAAATGGTACTTTTTACTTTGGTAGATAATGGAGCTTTTCAAAGACTTGTTTTGGGCGAATATGGATGTTCATTTACCGTACTGTTGACTTGTTAACTAGAAACAATATTTTGGAGAAACTGAAAGATGTGTTCTTCTGTGTTTTGAAATAAACTGGTATCTCTGGATGGGCAGCGTTGATTGTACTTAATAAGGGTTTAGCTCTTTAAAAAATTTCAGATAAGCCATGGATGAAATGCTATCTCTCCTCTTTAACAATCTGTCTCAAATGAAGGACAGTGTCCTGTATTGTTACTTTCCTCAAGATTTAAAATAGTATATGAAGGGACTAGGTAAGAAACAAGTGATACCAAAATTTGTATTAAAATAGTGAGAATTTTTGGTTTTCTGGTTTATCAAACTTGTAAATTTTTTTTTTTTTTTTTTTTTTGTTCTACACTCATTTCTGCTGGAAAACATGCAAACCATGCTTACATGTTATTTCCTTTTGGGCAAGTTGTGTAAACTGACCATACAGTTGCTACCTTAGCCAAGTGGTTTATATCTCCATGACAAAAGTACTTCACAACTGTTGCTGTGCTTGTAGCAAAATGTGTTTTGCATAGTGAGAATATTATTGCAGAGTTTTTAACTGTTAAATATGAAAGGGTGTATTTACTGTAACTGGATTTCCCTACTATGACATGGGATTCTCTTTTAAAAGTGTTCAGATGTATGCTATCGCATAGTGTGCTACTCATTCTAGTTTCCCTTAGGCATAGAGTTGTCTTCTGTGTGTAAGTCTTACAATGTATCAATATCTATCATTACGATTGAGGGCAACATGCACTAGGCTTGTGCAACAAAAGATATCTTCCCTAATTTGATAAGATCAAAGGTTGCTTTGCTAAAAAAACCAGTCTTTTCTTGTAACAGTAAGGTTAAATTTACTGTCATTTGCAACTTAATTGATCATGGGTTGCTGGATACAAATAGCTCCCGCTAATAGCTGAGAACAATGGTGTTTTCCTTTATGTTTCTTTGAGGAGTTCACTATTTTGTTCAGGTTTATAGAAAAGTTTATGTGAATGATAGAGAGAGAGTCCTGTTCTTGTATACCCTTGTTGACCAGAATCCACAATAACAAAATTTTGCAGGTTTTCTGTTATGTAACAATTATTTCTTTCAGTACAAGCATATCTATGACTTCTAACGATAGGGTTGGCTTGTACTTTTCTGTGGTTTCAGAGGATACGAAGATTAAGCAGAAAGCTACCAACAGGAAGTTAATCACATCTGGTGGGCTTATGACTTGAGATTTGAAGAATATGATGATCCAAGCATGCTGAGATTGGTAAAGTTTCCATACTCAAGTTTCAGTGAAGACCCTCTATTTGCTTGACCAATGGTAGCATAGTTAGTAACAGAGAGAAATTACACATTGGCTTCCTTGCCCATTTGGCAACAGAAACGAACAGATGTATTTACTTTTTTTTTTTTTTTTTTTTTTTTTTTGCAATTTTGTTTGTTCCTCAAGAAGAAACACATGGATGAGTAGAAACCACAAGATTTTATTCAATTAATTCGCATGAAATCAATGCGTTTTTGAGTTTTTCGTGAATATACAAATATTAATTTTCTGGAAGGAATATAGAAGAAAAATTATTTCTAAAATTAAGAAACAAATAGAAGTCGTTTGGTTCCGTCTTCCTAGTATTAAGAACACTTTCAATGATCAAAGTTGAGCAGTGTAAGCATATTGGTTTGTTCTTTTTTTTTTTTAGCCCAGATTTTTTTTAACATGGTGTTAATCACTTCATGGAATTTGAAACATCGACCATCTGTTATGGAGGAAGCATTAGGAGTTTGCGCACCTATTAAATTTTATCTTTATCAATTTAATTCAAGAAGGTGTAGCTAGCAATCTCACTTATTACATGAAGGTCATATGTTCGAGATACATTTAGGATTTCTAAAAAAATTAATAAAAATGTAAATGGCTTATAACTGAAAACTGGTGGATTTTACATCCAAATCTCACCTTCTTTATTTGAGACATATATTGTGCATGTTTTTCAAACTTTTTGCCGCCAAATTAGCTGTGGACGTTCTTTTATATCTTGCATGAAACTTATACATAAATAATAATTCCAAAGTATTCATATTTATTAATTTAATTATAATTAAAAATATTTTTTTCCTTTCTAAATACATATAATACTTACATTAAAAATAAGTAAATATATTTAAAATGATTTATCCCAAAAATGTGAATTAATAAATTACTATTTCATTTATTAAAAATTAAATATCCAAATTAAGTCATCATAACAACTTTCCGATCATGCCGCTTAAAATCCTATTCCCTTCATTCTTCTGCTGCCGGTGTCAATGATCACCACCATCGCCGCTCCTCCTTTAGACGACGTCGTTCGCATGTGGCTTCTCTTCCTCGTCGACGAAGCAGCATCACTCGCCAACTCATCATCATCATCATCATCATCATCACAATTCATTCAAGTGGGAGAAAAGAAGAGAAATGACACGTCATCGCTAAAATCCACGAGAATAATCGAATACCGCCACGTCATCCAGTAGCGAAGAGAAAGAAAATTATCATCAAGAAACACTTTCACTGGAATCTCGTTTATAGAATTAACTATATTTTCGTGAATAAGTATGAGAATGGGATAATTTCCTTTTAAGGAATATACAAGAAAAACATATTTCTAAATTAAAAAACAAATCGAAGTCGTTTAATTTCCTTCTTTGTGATATTAAGAACACTGTCAAAGATTAGGGTAGAGCAGTGTAGACATATTGGTTTCTCTGTAATATCCAACATATCGTTTTTGTGATATTCAAGAAATTGTTTAAATTTAAACGAATTCATATACTCTATGGGAACTTCGTATTTAACGTTGTATTCTCCGACGAAAACTTGAACGAATTTTTTCGAAGTAATTGATCTTTTCTTCATCAAATCGCGATAACTTAGCTTCTGCGCCACCATGGACATGAATTTCTTCAACTTCATTATGGTTTTTTAATGTTAAGTAATAAACTAGAACAAGAAGAACAAGAAGAACGACAATAATGAGATTAAATTAGCCACGCTTGATATTTATAACTGTTTAAAAATTAAATTAAAAAATGGCCTTAGTATATTCGCGCGCTAAAAACGACATCCAATCTTGGATTTTCTTTTCTTTTCTTTATAAAATAATTTCTTTAAAAAAAAAAAAAAAAAAAAAAAAAAAAGCTTTCCTAAATTTAATATCTGAGACCAACAAAATCGGAGCGGTTTTTATTAATTGTAGTTTTTAAAATTGACCAAATTAGTAAATTTGGTGTCTTAAATTATATATTTTTTTCGATTTCATCCTTATTGAAACTTTTTTGTATTATTTTATATTTTATTTTAATAATTTGGTAAATTTCATTATACACTCCAGACTAATTCACCCGGGAAGGTCCAACAGTGTGGGTATACTCGCACTTACGAATATATCTCGAACTGTAAAACCCGGGTGAAGTTTAAACACTTAACTTCTTGACAAGGCAGAAGGTAATGGAGAAACTTCTAAATCAACGGCCAGGAGAGATTCGAACCCTCGACCTTTTGGTTGAGGAGAGACTCCTAGACCATTAGGCCAGGAGAGGAACTTCTCCCTCGATTTAATTGAAGGTCAATTATAATCAAATCTTGCAAATAAAAACTAAAAAATAATAATAATAATAATAATAATAATTAAATTAAAAGGGGGTAAAAATATAAATTTATAAAACAAAATCTTTAACTAAATTACAGATTATAAAATTACATTTTTACCCCAAAAATGTTGAACTCAATCTTCCATTATTCTCGAGTCGGAGCTCCGTATCTGAAATCAGTAACAAAAGTTTTGCCATTATTTTCGTGCTTGTTTTGTCTTGCTGTAATTTAGTTAAAGATGCGTTAAAATTTAACATACTGAAAACAATAAATAAGTGCCCGATACATAAATGTGTTTTGTATGAAATTAATATCTATCAAGAAATGTCTTTTTTTTTTTTTTTTTTGTGTGGGGTCTCACTTCTCCCCTTTAAAATAATAATCTAATATTAATAAATACACTAATTAGTTAAAATCTTAAGATAGGTGTCTAAATCCCAAACTATAAAAAAAAAAAATTTAAACTAAATTTACATTTAAACTAATTTGATTTATATACATAAATATATATATATATATATATATATATATAGCAAACACAAAAGACTGAATTATATTCAAACGAGTATTGATATAAATACGTAATTATAATTGAGATATATTTAAAACAATTTGTATTGTGTCCAGCTCTCATTCTCACTACTTTTTGGGATGTCAATGGTTGGCAGCAACCATTGTTGAAAATGAAAAAAAGAGTCACCAATTATGTGAATCATGGAGATCTTGTTCACACACTATTTTGGCCCTATAAATAGAGGGCTTCTCAAACAATAGAGTACACACAACACAGAAACTAATCAGAGAGTGATTAGTTATTGAGAGTGAGAGTTGTTTTCTTTTAGAGTTGAGTTGAGCGAGTGGTAGTTTTCTCCTCATCCTCCTCTGTAAATTTGTTCTTCATCTATTAAAATTATTTTTCTCTAATTATATTCATGTTGTGTTGATTTCTGCACATTGGAAGGGTATAAAAACCCAAAAATTTGTATCATTAAACTAAAAGAAATAATAAAAAAGTATTTTTATAATGGACTATATAAAATCCTCTCTGTTACACAATATGTACATTCCTTCGCTGTCTTTCTCTCTCTCTATTACTTCAAAAAAAAAAAAAAAAAAAAAAAAAAACTAAACATTGTTCAAAAAATCAGAAGGAGGCAAGAAGAAATCATTATTAAGACCAAAAATGTTGAAATTAACTTCCTCGATCTTCCACTGTTCTTGAAGCTCCCTTTTATGGTTAGCCGATTGTTCACCGTATCTGAAAACAGTGACAAAAGTTTTCCCACTGTGAGCAATATTAACACCTTCAACGTACTTGTAATCTTCTATAACTGATTCCGTGCTCGTTTCCCAGAACACACCTTCCCCGTCATCTCTGCTGCTCTTCACGCTCAGCAATCTTGAATCCTCAAATTTAACTAAAAGTCCCGATCTTTGGCTGAAATATCCCCATATTGTGTGGTGAATTATTTCGTATTTCGGTCCACTTTGTGATTCCAGTGCTGATTGGCTCGTGTCCAGTTTCAGTATGAAACAATCTTCAGCGTTTATTATCTTTTCTCCGATGCATACTGCGTCTATGAACAGGTTTGCAGTTGCACGAGGATCCAAACCCTAATTCAATTGAAATAATTACATATAATATATATATATATGCATGCCACAATTATATTGGTGAATTAATTAATTAATTAATTTACCTGTAAGAAGCGGCGCAAAGGTCTGGGAGGGCCATTAGAGATGGGTCTTTGCTGGTTAGAAGATTGTCTCCAAGAAATCTTGCCATTGCTGCCGGAGATGACTTTACAACCGGAAATGAGCAACTCTAAGCACCAACGGTCAGGATTCTTCTGCCAAAGTACGAATCCACCGGATTCTTCTGTACTTCGCACCTTCACCGTTTCATCTCCTTGATGAAACTCCGATGCACTAATTTTAACTTGTCCGATTGCACACATGCTGCTCACCGTGTTCAATGCCGGTTGTCCTCCTGTTGCTGCTATGTATTGTTGTACTATATATTTTGCCGTTGAAGCTTCCTATAACAGTCACAATCATAAATATATATATATTAAGAGGACAGAAAAGGATTAAAATCATAAAAAGAAAAAATTAGTAAAACATCAGATTAAAGCAACGAATTTCCAAAAAAGAAGGGAAGATTTTCTAAAGAAAAGTTCTTACAATGGAAGCATGTTTTACGGGGCGATGAATAGAATGATCGACATGAACTTGAAGAGGAATAAGAGGAGATCCAACGATATAAAGAAGAAAACTGAGTTCATTATACCGGCCGGCAATGATCGGAGAAGCCCATTTATCCGATGTCTGAGCTTTCATCCAAGTGGCCATATTTTGCCACCGCAAGGCAACATTACTGCCCATGCTCGTGAACATTTCCTCCGGAATTGGAACCTCAAGGACCGTCTCCAGGCCATTTTCTCGATCAAAATTTGGACACAGTTTCCTCATATGAAAGAAAATAAATGTTTAGAGAGAGAAAATTGTCAAGAAATAATATAGAGAGAAGCTTTCAGCATTTTCCGGGAGTTGATTGGTTCTTTCCCTTCATAATAATAATAATAATAAATAATAATAATTTAATATAATATATTTTAAAAAATAACAAAATATTTAATTAATAAGGAATTTTTAAAATAAAAAAAAAAAAAAGAAAAAGAGATCCGTTAGGACCGGATCTTTTAAATGAGTCTAAATCGGTCTATTTCCAAAAATTGTGGATAATTTTAGGGAGGGAAGTTTTTTGTGCTTATGATTTTCAGTAATTTGTTCTTTTGGCCCTCAAAGTTTTCCTGCAATGCAGTTTTACCCCAAAATAATTGTTTTTTTTCCTCTTCCTGCATTCTACTCTTTATATTTTTTTTTTTTTTTTTTTAAGTTTTTATTTTCAGATCCAACATAGCTATGCAGCAGCCCATACCTTATCTTTAAAGATTTGAGCTTTCTTGGCCCATGCCCGCCAAAACAGGCTGCCTATTATTTATATTTTTTTTTTTTTCTCCGAAAGAGGGGTTGTTATATATATAACGGAGAGATATACACACCGCCAACCGCAACACCAATACTTACATAAACAAATCCAGGCTCCTAGACTGTTAGGAAAACACAGTGGAAACAAGTTCCCACACTCGACTCAACACTGTCTTAACGACATTAATAACTGGTATGGGGTGCTTTTGCTGAAATATTTGGGAATTCCTCTACTGCCATAATTCTTGCACTCCACACGCAAACACATATTGCCAAAGCCCCGCAAATTCTGTATCCCGCTTACTGCATAAATTATGCACCACCCACTGAGAAGGCTCATCCGTGTTCCGGAAAATCCGCCAATTCTGCGGGAGTAACCTTTCCCACAGTGCCCTGGACAATGTGCAATCCCCGACCGCATGTAAAGAGGATTCCGCTTCCGTACCACACCGTTCACAACATGGCGACTCCAAGATTTGCCGCTGCCACAACAACTCCTTCGTCTTCACCTCCCATGAGCTAACATCCATAGCAGAAGAGATCCTCTCGTGGGACCTTTCGGACCCCATATCTTGTTCCATATAGCGGTAGGTTCATGGCGCAGTGCTGGCCGTAGAAGGTCATAAGCTGTCTTGGTCGAGAAGACGCCTCCGAAGGATGGGTTCCACCACGGTTCCATCGGCCCACGTCCACTAGTCCCCACTCTTAGCCCCTGTTTAAGAAGGTTATATCCAAAGCTCATGCCTCTCCACACAGAGGAAACACCGCCCTTCTTTCCCGCCTCCCGATCCCCTTGAAGATGACCATATTTTGCATGAAGGACCCTAGTCCATAATGCTTCCGGCTTCTTCAAAGCCCTCCAACCTAGTTTAGCCGGAAGGACCTGATTCATGTCGGCAAGGGGTCGCAATCCCAATCCTCCCCGATGTTTCGAAGAACAAATTGTTCCCCATGCTACAGTATGTGTTGACCGCTTTGATCCTGTGTCTCCCCAAAAGAAATCTCTATTGGCCTTCTCCAGAGCTGAAATAACCTTGCTGGGTAGCTTCGTAGTGTTCATTGAGTATGCTGGGGTCGCCTGCATGACCGCCTGGATGAGTACCAGACGTGCTGCCCGTGACAAAAGCTTACACTTCCACCCTCCAAGCTTCTTTTGAGCCTTCTCTAGGATGTGTTGGTAATGCGTACTGTGAACTCGCTCGGTGATCGAGGCATGCCCAAGTACGGACCAAGCTCCTTAGAAGCTGGTATTTTGAATCCAGTTTGTATATTACGGAGGCACATGGCCGGGCAGTTAGGAGAGAACCAACATTTTGATTTGTTCAAATTCACTCGTTGTCCGGTTTCCGCACAGAATTGTTCCAAGATTCCTTCCATCACAGCTGCTTGTCTCACCGAGGCCTCCCCAAACGAAGTAAGTCATCCGCAAAGAATAGATGAGAGATTCGTGGTCCAGTACGGGTCACACTGCACGGGATCCATACCTTTTCTGCCACTGCCTTAGCAATTTTATGATGGAGAATTTCCATACAAAGCACAAATAGGTAAGGTGAGAGGGGGTCCCCTTGCCGGAGTCCTCGTTCCGGCCGAAAGCCGTCCAGCCTCCTCCCATTCCAAATTACCGATAGCCTCGTAGATTTGATACGGTTAAGTATAACATTTCTCATTGTAGTCTCAAAACCAATTACTTCAAGCATTTTTTCCAAGAAGGTCCAATCCACTCGATCATAGGCTTTTTCCAAATCAATCTTTGCAACCATGTAGTGTTTCTTCCCCCTCTTTTTCCTCAAAGAATGCAACACTTCCTGTGCAATAATGATATTGTCGGAGGCCTGCCTCTCGGGAATGAAACCGGTCTGTTCCTCCCCCACTAGCAGCTTCATCACCGATTTAAGTCTATTGGCGATTATCTTTGAAATGATTTTGATAATCACATTACTTAAACAAATAGGACGGAACTGCGATATGTACTCGGGCTGCTCTTGTTTAGGAATTAAACAAATCGGGGATGCATTCAAATTTTCTGGAACCGTTCCTGTTCGGAAAACACTTTGCACAAACTCGGTTACCGACTCCCCCACCCAATACCAATATTTTTGGAAGAAAATTGCAGGCAGTCCATCCGGACCAGGAGCTTTGTGGGCGCCCATCTGTTTAACAGCCAACTGAATCTCATACTCTGTAACTCCTCTATTCAACCACCGAATGTTATTCCTGTTTAGTTTAGGATACCCCCATTCATTCGGGTGACATCCGACCCGAGGGTCACGGGCGTATAGTTTCGAAAAAAGGATTGGGCCTGCTCTTGTAGGACAGCCTCCTCCATGATCCAGTTACCCTCCTCATCTCTCAGCTGTGATATCCGGGTCTTCCTACGCCGTCGCAGAACACTTAGGTGAAAGAACCGAGAATTTCGTTCCCCCATTTTAAGCCAATGTCCTTTCGCTTGTTGCTTCCAAGTATGCATCTTCCTGTTCCAGTGTATTTTGCAATTCCAACATTAATTTAGTCTCCAGTTTGGCTAGAGATGCCGAGGACCCCATACTAAGTACCCGTTGAATGCCATGCAGTCGTGCCATGCATCTTCGTTTTCTCGCGAAGATGTTTTGGAAGATTGTCTTATTCCACCCAACCAAGCGCTCCTTGAAAATGTCCATTTTTATACCCAAATCACCCGGTTCCTTCGTCCGGAAATCCTCCACTGCCTTGTTGAAATCTGGATGAAGGAACCATGGTTCCAAAAATCGAAACTCGGAACACTTTCTTGGACCCTTCTCCTCTAACCCGCCGATGAGGACCGGATGATGGTCCGAGTGCGTTCGGGGGAGATGATCCACATGAGCACTATTGAACGGTCGTTGCCACTTCGCATTACACCATGCGCGATCGATTCGTTGGCGGATAAGCGCCTGTCCCGAACGACAATTTGTCCGGGTATATTTAGGCCCTTGAAACCCCATATCAATGAGATGGCAGTTGTTTACCACCTTCCTTAATCTATTGGATCTGTTTGCATGGATTGGTCGACCCCCTAACTTCTCCCCCTCATGAATTACTTGGTTAAAATCTCCACATGTTAACCAAGGAATGTCCACAATACTTCCCAGCTGCTCCAGATAGTTCCATAAATCCTCTCGCACGTAGCTATTTGGAGAGGCATATACTATTGTCGGCAGCCATTGAGGAGTCCAGCCAGCAGTAACCAACACCGTCATAGTTTGTTCGTTGGAGGTCAACACCTCAATCCGAACCTTTGTCTCGTCCCATAATAACCGGATCCCGCCAGCAAAGCCTTCCGCTTCAACTGTTGCGAGTCTATTCCATCCGAGTGTCCCTAGCCATTTAACCGCTTTACTGCTATTAACCCTTGTTTCAAGCAAGGCAACTATATCCGGATTATGAACATGCATAATATTTTTCAAATGTAGATACGTATTCTTTGATCCGGCGCCCCGACAATTCCAAAAAAGAATCTTATTAACCATCAACAACGGTCAGGATTTATGTTGAGGTATTCACCTCCATAGAAACCTGCTGCACCGTATTGCCGCTTCCTTCAATTGGTTGTGGGTTTATAGAGTTCCCTTTTCCCTCACTGGACTCGTCTGTGTATGAGTGGAAGGACCCGAATCCACTTCCATTTCCCCTTTATCTTTAATGTTAGGCCCACTTGTATCAATCCCCACTTTTGTCTTCCCTTCCCCAGGTCCAACCCGAGGTGGTAATTGTTTAGAGTGTGAGGGAAGATGGGGCAGCCCATTAAGGGGAGGCCAACTCACCATATCCTTTGTTGTCGCATCCACACGAGGTGCAGGCCTGTCCACACCTTTTCCTGAACCTCTCCTGTCCTCCAGCCCATTACGGTTAATCGTTTGGGCCTTGGGCTTTCCCTTACTTACAGCTGTTTCCGTGGTTGATGAAGGTTGGGCTGACCTTTACTATGTGCCTTTCCTTTCCCAGTACTAGGGCCCGCAGATCCTTAATTTTCTGTTTCAAAATATCAATATTAGTCGGTGTCTCCTCCTCCCCTATGAGGTCATCCAGATCGCAAACGCCGTGACTTAACCCCATTCAAAATGGCGCCGAGCCCCCCTAGCTCTGGGCCCACGAGCTCGGGTTGCCGCCTTGGGGATCGAGCCTCGCCGATGATCGGGTCCTCCCATTTCCTCCCGGGTTTTACCCGCCTGAATCTCCCTCTCAATTTGAACGTTGAGTAACCTGTTAGCTTCGACGGAAAACTCCGGCGACTCATCCGTTTCTGTGCATATTCCATTCGTTTCCGGACATGGGCCGGCATGAGCCGGGGGCCAAAAGGCTGGGCCGCCGAACTGGACGTTGGCGCTACTCTCTCATCCTTCCCACCATTCTGAGTCCCCTGCGCTACCGCCTCCCTCGGCTGGTTATCCGGACATTCAGCAATACGATGCCCAAACTTCCCACATTTATAACACACTTTGTAGAATCCCTCGTACTCCACTGGTTGTACTCTGCCATAAATGTTAACAATGGGAATAAGAGGACGATTTAGGTCCATCTCTATACACACCCTCGCAAACTTCCCTTTCTTAACCTCCGATGTGGTTGTATCTATCCCGACTGTGCGGCCAAGGACATTCCCCATTCCGGTTAAATGCTCAGTCTTGAATAATTCCATGGGTAGTTTCGGCACCTGATCCAAATTAGTGTGCTAGACACATGTTGGTCGTCTGGAGTAAAGTTGGGGCGCCATTTGGTGACTGTCAGGATAATGGCTCATTACCGTCCATGGTCCCCCTCCTAGTACCTTAGTATAATCCTCCCGACAATAGAAACGTGCAATCAGAAACCCCTTGTCCAGGTCTATAAGTTCACACCCACGTTCGAGTTGCCACATCCTTTTAATCCTTGGTTCAAGGATACCATAGCTAAAAGTTTTGCCCAACACCCGCAGAATGAGTGCTCTCCTCCACGGCAACCAACCAGCTTTATACTCCTCCCAAGGAATATTTACAACCGGGCACATTGCCGGATCGCTATCTTCAGCCGTTGTTTGTACCACATCAACCATGGCGAGGTCATCCATGCCGTCCTCTTCATCTTCACCTGTGTATATGGGCCATTGTTTGGTTCCCCCTTGAACCGCATCCGCAAAGGATGTCCCACTCCATCGTGCCTCCATCCCCATTTCCTCATCTTGGCAGACTGTTACCTTCGGCTGGCCTTCAATATCCCGCTTATGTTTCTTCACACTACGTTGTAGCCGATCGGATTCCTCAACCGAGTTGCGGTGGTCGGAGTTCTCTTCAGTACTCATTTGTTAGAGAGCAGATCCGTTATGGTTTCTTACGGATCAAGTGCCTATTATTTATATTTTATCATGAAATCGACATTCACGTAAGCGTTATATTTTTTAAATAATAGTTGAACTCTGTAAATACGACACACATTAAATCTAAATTATTTGAAGCAATAACTTCAAACATCCGAGTGATCAAATATATATAAATATATATATATATTTATATATATATATATATTTGCTCCCAAAAAAGTTTGACTCAATCTATTTCTAAATTAATTGAGATTTATAGTGATTATTGAATATAAAAAAGGTTTAAAATTTAGATACAAACATTAAAATTCATGATTAAGTAATAATTTTTTTTCTTTATCGCACGGGTGTCTTGGGTGGGTCCCGTCACCGAGGGGCGGCACCTTGAAGGTGTTATTCCACACTCGGACTAATCTCGCTCGCTGATTTGTAGGCACCTCATTGGCTGGCCAGAAAATTTAACATTTTTTCATACTCAAGCCAAGATTTGAAACTTGAATCATTGGTTAAGGAAGGAGGAACCCCTACCGCTCCACCTCATGCCTCTGGTTATAATTTATTAGTTTAAGTGATAAGAAATTTGATTTTAAAAAAAATAAAATATCAAATTCAAACTTTGTGAATAGAATTTGAGCATGGAGAAACTTATTAGTCTAGGCTCAAATTAAGATCACTCAAAATTTTCTAATTATGATTATATTTCTTTTTCATTTATTTTGCCTAAGTAAAAAATGGCCATTAATTACTTTTTCTAAATAAAACAAAGTTGTAGTCGTATGTAATTGCATTTTACTTTTTCTTTTTAAAAATGGTAAAAAACGTATGGTACATCTTATCCCAAATTAAATTCCACAATATAGCACCAACCCTAAATCTTATTAATTTGAGTAATTCTCCTCAAAACGTGTGTTTTTTTGGAATACTTATACATTATACATTGTAATGCCCCGTCTCACATCAAAATGAAAAGTAAATATATAATGATATATAAGAATGAGTTTAGATACTCATAATCAACTCGAGTATCCTTTTGATGCATTGAAGACAACACTAAGTAATTGACTATGAATGTTGTTAGACCTATAGTCGCGCGGCATGGGCTTGCAGGTCTCAATCGGGACACACACACACATATATATATATATATATAATATATATATATATTATATATATATTACCCTTTCTAAAATCCATGTATTATGTCTATATTGGGATCACCATGACTTTTTAGTGGAACCAGCTGGTGAAGTCAATGTTTGTTTATGATAGGATAATACCTTCAATAAAAAAATAAAATAAAATTTTACTCTTTTTAAAATAAAATAAAAAAATTAAAATGTTTAGAGAAATTTGTAATTTAACTCTTCTATTAAATTTTTCTTTCAATTAATTTATAATTGTTATTATATTGTTATAACAACTAACATAAATGGTCAAGTGTTTGTGGCCAAATTGGCAGCAAAGCTGCCTCCAAACACTCTTCTTGCCCAGATCTCAGTGTTAGATTAGTCATGTAAAAACCAACACAAATAAAAGAGTAAACTACAAAAAAAATTTTATCTCTCACACAAAGATTTTATGAAAGTTTTTCTTTTTTCATTTGAAATTATAAGATTTTTTTCACATCTAACATAAAAATAGTATATGACTTTTTATTGTTATATAAGTAAAACTGTTATTATTATAACAATATGATCATTTCTAACTTAAAATTAAAAACGACAATACAAAAAGGAACAAAAACAAACATTCTTTTTCCGGCCTTACATCGTCAGCTACAAACTTTATCTATAAGAAGTGTTTGATTTCACTTTCTTCGTTCAAGAGTCTTCGAGTTGCTAGTTTCACAAACTTCATTTACAAGAAATGTTGGATTTTACCTTTGAATAGTATCACTTTTTTTTTTTTTTTTTTTTTTTTTTCTTTGAATAGTATCACTTGCTCAACATTAAAACTGCTAAAACATGGACCTATTTACAAAAAGGGCGGAAAACAAAACATGAGAAATATATAAAAAAATTTTACTTTACTACCGTTACAAATTACTAGTCTTTAGTAGCTAATTCTGTCTCCTTAAGATTTTCATCGCCGTCCCTGCGTGAGGTGAAAAGAGTCTCCATTTCTTCCAAGGACCTCCCTTTAGTCTCCGGGCAGAAGAAAAAGAAGAACAGCAAAGCCACCACAGATATTCCGGCAAACAAATAAAACGCCCCTCCGATCGTAATTCCACTAGCTAGTGACAAGAAAGTCATCGAAACGGTGGCGTTCATCAACCTGTTTACCGCCACTCCGATCGAAGCTCCCAGAGCTCTCAATCTCAAAGGAAAAATCTCAGCGCTGTAAACCCACGTCACCGGACCGAGTCCGAGGTTAAAGAACATGACGTAAGAGTAAGTGAAAACAAGGCTTAGGACAAGTGCTGTAATAACCTTTTCATCTCCGGCACGGTGTACCACCGTCAGACAAGTAGCTAATCCGATTAAGGAAAGAAACATTCCGGTGACGCTGAATAAAAGTAATTTCCTCCGACCAATTCTGTCGATTACGAACGTGGAAGTCGTTATACAGATGAATTTTGTTAGTCCGATACCAACGTTGGCTAACAAAAGTTTTTTTTTGGCATGAATTCCCGCTTTTTTAAATATTCTCGGACCGTATAACATGACGGCTTCGATTCCCGTCGCGTGTTCGAAGAAATGGATTCCGACACCGGCTATAAAGATCCAACGTACTGCAGGGGTTGGTTTTAGTATCAATTCTTTCCATGTTCCACGGCGGTGGATTTCGCTTTCATTATTATTTTTCGTTTTAGTTTCGTTTTCGATTCCGGCTGCTTTTTTAATGTCAATAAAACGGGATTCGGCTTCTTGGGTATCATTACACACTTTTTTCAAGATTTTCTTGGCTTCTTCTAATCGGCCTTGCATTATCAACCATCTTGGCGATTCGGGCATTTTGAGAATTCCAATTGAAAGGAATAAAGAAGGGATGGCTGCAATTCCGAGCATAATTCTCCAACTCAGTGTTAATGGAAGTTTCGAGAAGAAAAAATTGGAGAGGTAACCGAGTAATATTCCGACGCTGATGCCGATTTCAGGCAGAGATGATAGAAGTCCACGGGTGGACGGTGAGGAAATTTCGGCAGAGTAAACCGGTGCAATCATTAGTGCAAATCCCACGCCGACACCGGAAACGCACCTTCCGGCTAACAGAACACCGTAATTCGGGCTGTAACCCATTAAAACGGCACCGAGCATGAAGATAACGGAGGCTATAACAATGGTGTATCTCCGGCCGATGATATCGGATGTTCTACCGGCACAGAGTGATCCCACTAGAGCACATAAGTTTAGAACTCCGGCAACGACTTCCAACTGTGTTTCCTTGATTACGAATTCTTCTTTGATGAAGATCATTGCTCCACTCATTACACCAGTATCTAACAAATTAATTAATCAAGAAAACAGAGTCCATAACTTAACCAAAAAATGAAAGAAAGATTTAATAATTAATTAATGAAAGTAATGAATCAACTCACCATAGCCAAATATGATTGACACCATGGAAGCAACTACAGAACATGCAAGCGCATATTTGTTAACCTTTCTTGCAGGGATTTCTGTACTCCCGTTCTCCATTGTTTTGTTTTTGTAAACAACGTTAATGGAAAATGGAATTCTTGATGGGCTATAAATAATAAATCAAGAATTAATTATCAATCGTACGTGGTGCCACCCTACCTCCTTTCGCTTTCTTGACCTCCCCTGTTTTACACCCACATAAATTTTAATTACTCCTTATACATACATACACATATATATATATATATATATATATATATATATATATATATAAAATAGTCATATATACATATGCTAGGAAAGAATAATCATGGATGATTTACATACCAATTTGTCAAGAAGAAACGCTTACACACAGCGACCCACTTTTTAGTTTTTAATTATAGAAAATAAAAGTAAAAAATACATTTTGGTAGCTATGGTTATAAGATCGTAAATTTTTTTCCACAAATGATGGAGAATGGATCGAGCTCAAATAAGATCTGTAGATATATATATATATATATATAAATATATATATCCTCGAGTGGATTGGGATGAATATATATATTATCTGTAAGAACCTGAATTTTTGGGATGTGATATCAGATAGAAAGGTAGTGAAATTTTGAGTGAAAAAAAAAAAAATGAAATTGATACTGTTAAAACGGAGTTTAAAATATTGTGAAACGTAATTTTACGTGTAAATGTTTTTTTTACAATGTTAAAAGTTAAATAATAATACAAATTATTCGTTTAGCACAGTATAAAAACGCATTCAATATCCTTTTGGTAATAATCAAAGTAAGGGTAAATCTGTACAACTCAGAGCCAAATATTCATAAAAAAATTAAAAACAAAAGTCAAACTATAATATAAAGGTCAATGTGATCAGATTTTAAGAGTGGATCCGTTTTTTGGGATTCGGATAAGAATTAGGGTGGTTTTTTAGTCTAAGTAGACAGCGTTGACTTCAATAAAATCAGCTGCCACATGTAAAAAATCTAAACTTTATACGCGTCTGCTTCTAATTCGTTGTAATAAAACTCTTTCTTGTATGGACCTAAAAAAGGGTGGGGGAAAAAAGGAATAAAATTTTGGTAGTTTTGACGTTGTAATTGATTTAACGTTTTAAATGTCTTATGGATAAACAATCGAAATTACAATTTTTTAGCAAATATTTTATTCCACGGTGGCAGATATTCTTAAGCAGTTGATTTTTAAACTGATCATCATACATATATATGTATACGAAATATTATACATTTTTTTTTTGGTAAATATATATATATATATATATATATATGTATATATGCATATATGTTATAGTCAAATATCCAATATTCGCGTTTTAAAATTATTTAGAGAGATTTAGTTTTATATAAGGAAATATACGAAATAGTTTATAAAAAAAAAAAAAAAGAAATATATGAAATAATAATTTTTTTTTCTCTCTAAAACTCTAGCTGCTCTATCCTTCTCTTCTCCTCCAGCCGCCTCCTTTTAGCTTCCCTTCCCTCTCCGGCCAAGGGAGAGCTTTTAGTTCTGGTTAGAACTCTCTTTTGGCCGAAGATCACCATTTTCAATCGTTTTCTTTATCTTTTTTTGTTTTTTTTTCCTTCCCCCCGTAGTATTCTTCTTCTTCTTTGGTTTTCCCCGCCTTTGTTGTTTTTGTTGTTTGTGTTTTTTCTTTCTTCTTCTTTAGTTTTCTTGCTTCCTTTCACCTCTCAAATGCATAGTTTTTTACTGATGTCTAGATATCGGTTCTTTTTTCTTCTCTTAAAAAAAAATTCGTCAAACCCGTTCGTTTAGATCCGAGCCCTTAGTTACTTTTTTATCTTCTTTTCGGGCATTTTGATACGCTCGGGATGGATTAGGTTGCTATTGAAGGAAAAATGTGAAATTGAACCTTCAATACAGCTGAGTTTCGTGTTTGGAAGTTAGAATTTTGAAGATCTAGATAGAAGTTCTTTTGTGTTTTTTGTTGTTTTATTTCTATTATGTTTAGTTTGATGTTTAATGTTTTCTGACTCACATAATTTTTTTAAGTTGAGTTTTTTATCTCCACTTATTGTTAGGTTAGTGTTTTGTTCTGTTACCCTAAATGATTTCAATCATTCAATTAGGTAATATTTTTATTTTTATTTAATAAAATTTCACTTATAAAAACAAATGAAATATACGAAATAAAATTATATTTTAAAATTCTATCCTTATGAGATAAAGTATACTAAAAATAATCAAATAAGTAATGAAATTAATATTTTAAATAACTAGAAATAGAAAGAAAGACAAAAATTAGTCAAGTTAGTCCAAAACTATTTTCAAGCAATCACACTGGTCCTAAATCAATATTGTTTATATTTTAAATATAATATATATTCAATCTATGTGTACTTATATAATTCTTTAGTTTTACACGAATAGATAAATAACTTGTGAATGTTAAGTATTATATCTTTGCAGTGTAATTCAAATCGAATCGAATCCAAATTAATGATAGTAATACGAAAATTTATTTGTGTCTATACAAATAATATATATATATATATATATATATATATATATATATATATATATTGATGGGTTAGTCAACGGAGAAAAATGACCATATTCAAGAACTTGATTGGCGAGACTTCTTGTTCTCGTTTTTGCATTATTTATAAGTCAATCTTGATGGGCAAAACTATAGAAGCTAAAATAAATGCTACAAATCTCAACCCACCAAAAAATATCCAATAAGTCGCAATTAGTGACTCCCTTTCGTTCCCTCAACTATTTAATTGCAATACTCCAATTTCCAGACGTTGTAATCATATCTTTCACCATCCCATTTTAGACTCTTTTTTTTTTTCCCCCTTTTACATATACATATACATCATACATACATACATACATATATATATTTACTCTTACAATGGTAGGCAAATCACAAAGATATATATATATATATATATATATATATATATATATATATATATATAATATATATATCGTAACATTAATTTATAAATTTCTTACACTACTTTTTCCAGGTTACTTGCATGTTGATGTTATTCACAGACAAGAATTTTTTTAACGTACCAAATTTCTGTTTTTTTGCCTAAATATTCTATTAATTTCGGTTTGGAATTTATTACCAACCTGAATTTAAAATATTTTTATGATAACTTTTTAGTTTAATCAAGCAATTAGGTATTGTAAGGCAAGAGATAATGACATTTAAAGCATGGCCTAATCTCTAATCTGTTCTCAATCATCTCTTTAATGAGTTCACATTTATCTTCTTCTTCCATTTTTTTTTTTATTATTATTTTTTTCAAAAAAAAAAAAATTAAGAATAGTCAAATGTTTATTTGGCCAATGGTATTGTTGGTGTTAACCTTAAATCTGTCATAAATCAGACATGAAAGATTAATCAAAGATTGATTACTGTTAATTATTCTTTTTTTTTTTTGTTTATTCATAACCACTTTTAGCTTTAAGATAGCAAAATCGAGTAAGACAATTAGACATGGACAAATGCCTAAAAACTTTTAAAAACTTTTTTTATTTCAGTATAAAAACTTTTTGTCTAATATTTGCCTAATTGCAATATGTCTTGTATGAGTTTTAAATACGGGCAAGCACTTTGTTGATAATTTCATCAATTACATACAAATGAATCCCTACGTCGTTACATGGATATCTCGAGTTGACTACAAATATTTAAGTTCATTTTTATATATCATTACACATTTATTTATCATTTCGATGTAGGACGTGATATCACATTCCATCCCCTTAAGGCCTAGCGTCCTCGCTAGGGCCCAACCGAATATAATTGGCCTCTAACCAAGATCAACCAGTGGACGTCCAGATTTATAGAGGTGACTCTCACCTCTCGGGTGTAGCACAAAGTTCCCATAGTCTAGGTTGGATACCTATTGTCCCGACTCGAACACATAAGTCCATGCCACGATTATGGGTCCGACAACACCTACAATCAACCACTTAATTTTGTCTCACTGTACCAAAAAAGATACTATGTGTTGACTATGAGTACCTAAACTCATTATTATATAGTACTAAACATTCATTTATTGTGGATGGAGTATCATTGTGAAAAAAGGTGGTCTACTACAAGAAGACTACTAGTATGTGGATGGAAATGTGAAAAATGAACATTTCTCATCTTAGTGACCTCATTTAGACTTTTGAGTTTGATCTCAACACTGACATAGTTTGTCACTAAGGAAGGAAACACTGATCCATTTTTGACTTTCCAAATCTCTATAAGAATTTCTTTTGGTTATTATATATATGTATATTAAAACTATATAATATTTTAGTTACAAATATTATTTTAAAAGAGAGAGAGAGATCCAACTTTGAAAATATTTTGGTATATCATTATGATTGCTTTTTGTTACTTTTATTAATTTCAAAAGCAAATTATATTAGCACTCTCGAGATGGAAAATAAAAAAATCTTTTAAATTTAAATGATGTTGTAAGTTCAAATTCGCATTCATATATATATATATATATATACACACATATAACCTTAAACTTTGGGACTATAGTTTACCTATGTTAGAAATCTATCTAATTTGAAAAATAATTTAGTATGGATATGAATATTACTTAAAATTACCCTTATAATTAGGATTCATTTCATAACACCTTTCAGTAATATATAAATTTTCTCTTTTTTTAAAAAAAAAAAAAAAGAAAGCAAATCGGGCTTGCGGGCATTGTAGATGGGCCCCCCTTCTCATAGACAAAGACCAATACACTCTTTACTTGATAAAAGGCCCAATATTTCATTCATTTTTTAATACTCCTTAATTTGAGCCCAAAAGAATCTAAACCTTGAGCCCAAACCTTGAGCCCACTTACTTCAACTGGGAAAAAAAAATTAATAATGGAATTAATCAAAATATATTAGAAAGGACTTAGAACAAGTTTTTTTTTTTTTTTTTTTTTTTTTTTATATATTAATGTTTTGAAAATTTCAAGGCACCAAAGAAAAAGTGTATGAGAGTTGATGAGGAGTTTTTTTTTTTTTTTTTTTTTGGTGCGGGGGAACCCCCCGCCCGCTCTTCGAGTGCGCTGCGCTCTGGCCGAACTAGCGCAATAGCTTGCAAATCACGCCAGCCGGGTAAACTACACCGAGAAAACCCTGTGTAACAAGCTCGACCAAGAAGACGTTGGCGGGATTCGAACCCGGACCTTACGGTCACCGGGATTCCTACTCACCAACTTGGCCACCCCTTGTGGGGTAAAACGTGTTGGGTAACTTTTTATAGTGGTGATCCCGCACTGCTGCCCCCCCATACTCCGGAGAACCCGGGGGATTTTTGAAAGATACGACCCACATTCGTGATAAGAAGGTTCGAACACGACACCTCGGCCAACGATATCCTAGCCTTTACCACCGGGGCAAAGCCCGGATTAAAACCGTGTTGGGTAAACTTTTTATAGTGGTGATCCCACCGCATCCCGGCCCCATACTCCAAAACCCGGAAGATTTTTTTAGAGAGACACATCCACATGTGATAAGAGGTTGCGAACAAGCCCCCAGCCTTTACCACTGGGGCAAAGGCTCTGGATTGATGAGGAGTTTTTAAATATGGTGGTAGTGGGTTGTCAAAAGAAACAGAGGAGGAAAAAAGGGACAGTGGCAGGGAAAAATAGATGATTCTGTTCCCTTGGATTCCCACCAATCTTTTGAGAGTTTTGAGACCTTTTAATTCTATATTTTCACTTTTTTGTTTGGTCTAAATAGTGAAAGTTTTTTTTTATCCCTTGGATAAATCCTTGTTTCTTTACTTTATTTTCCTACAAAAATAATGAGAGACGGAGATAAGTTTAACTCTAACTCGGAAGATAACTTTAACTTCACTTTGATTCTTACATGATATTTATAGTGAGTGTCAAACTCATTTTTTAAAGGGGAAAAAAAAAAAGTCTTTGTTCTTTTAAGGTGTAGTGTAATGATTTTTCACCTCATTTTTTGATCTGTGCATTTTCTTATTGTACCAATCCAAGAGATTCTTTTTCATTCAAGTTAAATGATTGATCATGAAATGTATTGTATTCTCATAAGACTTAGAAGTATATTTCATGATCGGGATTCAAACTCCCACTATCTTAATTAAAAAACGAGGTGAGAAATCATTACAGTACACCTCAAAAGAACCAAGACTTCTTTTTTTTTTCCTTAAAAAATGGGTCGAATAAAAAAAGGTTAATCTTTGGAGATGGTGATTGAGTCATTGCAAAGACAAGACTCTAAACCTTATATATATATCTATATATATATTGGTCCGGCCAAAATGAAGAAAACTCGTTCGTTATTTTCTCAGAGGAGCTGTAATAGTTATGGACAACCTCTTCTAACCTGAATCAAATCAATTGAAAACTTCTTTGTTTACAATTTTCATAAAATTGATTACCCGTATTAACATAATTGTCTCGTAAATACATTTGATTTTTTGTTACAGTGTCAAAAAAAAAAAAAAAAAAAAAAAGAAGAAGAAAAGTCTAATAAGTGTCGGAGGGTTGGAATCAATCTACTGTATACAGTGAGTATGAACAATAATAATTCGTCTTATAACTGTTCTATATATATATATATATATATATATGTTGAAATTTCAATTTTGAAGAAGGGGGTGACAAAGTTAGGTGTACAATAAGGGGAATAGCTTTGGCGTTTTGTCCCCTTCTTTATTGACTTGGCCTTATAATTGCTATGCAAAAGAATAATATCTTTTCACCAAAAAGGCAACATTAGCTCCATTTCTTTAATATTATATATATATATATATGTATATTCTCTAAACATCCCTCTTTTGCTTTCTCCTCTTTCTCTCTCTCTACATATACATATATATATATATATATATATATATATATATATAATATATTATGTGACTTTACCTTGTCCTTTTAAAAAAAACAATTTTTTTAAACTAATTTGAAAATAATTTATAAAAAACTTCTAAAATTATAATATATAATTGTATGTCATCGAGTTGATCCAAATATAAGAAGTTTGGTTCTCTTACACAAAATTTTCGAGTTTGAATTTTATCTACAGTAGAGACAAATGTAAGGAGAATTTTCTCTTAATAGGGTTCCAAAATGGCTCAACTCCGAATTAGTTAGATCAAAAAGTGGTTACTCGACACCAAAAAATTATTTTAAAAAAAAAAATGGATTTTTTTTTTTCTCAACATTTATACCATCCCATCCTTATCCCTTTCTTATTTTATTTTAGATTTCAACACTGTCGTTACAGCTCTTTATATATACCATCAAACACAGTTCACAGTTTGACACTTTCACAACCTTCTATTCGCTCACAGACAAAATAAAACCCCATCCATACACACGCAGACACAGAGAAGTGGAAGAGGAGCCACCAATGGCGAAGCGGTTTAAGCTTCGAATCTCTAAAGTCATCACGACAACCTTCCAATCATGCCGCTCCAAAGATCCCTCCACTTTACCTCAAAATCCTGTCCCTTCATTCTTCCGCTTCACTCCTCTCCTTCATCATTTCCCCACTGCCGCTGCCGCTGCCGATGATCACCACCACCGCTCTTCCTTTGGACGACGGAACGCCTGTGGCTTCTCCTCCTCGACGTCGACGAAGCAGCATCACTCTCCAGATCATCAGCATCATCATCTTAATACTGCCAGATCATCATCATCATCATCATCACAGCAGTTCAAATGGAGGAAAGAAGAGAAATGGCATGTCATCGCTAAGATCCACGAGAAAAATCAAACACCGCCACGTCATCCAGTAGTCGAGAGAAAGAAAAGAAGAGTAAACAAGAAGAAAAAGAAGAAAATATCATCAACGAGGCTCCACGTCAGCACTTCTTCAACGGAGAGTGGACTTTTTAGCAGCGAAGTCGGCAACGAAGAAGAAGAGACCGAAATTCTTGTCTCATCTTCTAGAAGTTTCTACTCTACAGACTCATCATCATCCTCTACGCGCCGTCATCACACTCAGAGGAAGAAAACTTATAATAACTATAAGAAGCCGTCGACAAAACGGAGGCCGTCGTCGTCGTCATCTGTATGTGGAGAAGGTAGTGATTCTCCGGCGAGACTGTCGGTGTTCAAGAAACTGATTCCGTGTACCGTTGAAGGAAAAGTAAAAGATAGTTTTGCTATAGTGAAGAAAAGCGAGGACCCTTATGAGGATTTCAAGAGATCCATGATTGAGATGATTCTTGAGAAGCAGATGTTTGAAGAGAAAGATTTGGAACAACTTTTGCAGTGTTTTTTGTCCTTGAATTCGAGACATTACCATGGCATCATTGTTGAAGCTTTTGCTGATATTTGGGAAGCCATGTTTTGTGGTTCAACTGATGATCATCACCAGCTTCAACAACGTCGTCGTCGTCGTGGTCTTGGTTTCCAATAATTAATAATTCCCCTAATCTTTAACAGTCAAAAAAAAAAAAAAAAAAAAAAAACCCTAGTTAACAGCCTTCTAGCTAAATAGACTGTTTTTTTTTTTGATGTAGCTAAATAGACTGTTAGTTTACAGTATTTCTAGTATTTTCCGGGGCAGTCAATAATTACTATGTAGAATGAATTCCCAAATTCATAATATAATATTATGTTTATTTCTCTTTGATATATATATATATATATATATATCTGTATCACTTTGTAGTCAATTATTTCATGGTGATTAGACATGATGTAATGCAAAATCCAATTTCAAGTGATGGAAGATTTTTATAAGAAATAAATCTCTTATTATTTGCATGAATCCCATGAAATTTGTAAACTGGATGGTACAACGTAAACCCTAAATTATTTGTAGTTCATTTGACCCAAGACATCATCAAGAAATAGTTGAAATACTACGTGACTATGTCAATGATTGGATCAGAGACCTAAGTTTACAAAAACAAGAAACAATATTACTCATAATTATAAAATATTTTTATTAACAAATATTTTAATCTTTTTATAATAATATTTCACAAAACAAATCTAAAATTTCTTTAATTTTCAAGCATGATCACTATTATTAGAGTAATTCAACATGGAGAAATGATTAATGGTAATAATTTTGTTGGACCGTGCATGATTGCATGCAGACACCGCAGGGACAAATATTTGGTCAAAAAATTGATCTTTTCTATATATATATATATATATATATATATATATATATATATAATTGTATCATCATTAACCAAAAAGGAATCCCAAATGGAGTAGTTTTGATTTCCTTTCTGGGTTTGAAATTAATTGCTTGGTTTTGGAGTAATAATGGAAAAAATAAGAGCAGGTGTGTACGTATGTGAACTGTGCAGGGGTTTTGTTTAACAACAATTAAAGTCAAAAAAAAGAACAAATACAAAAAAAAACTTACCTCATTTACTATTACTTTCCACCCAACTTTTTTCACATTTCAAGGATTATTAATTACTACAAAAGTAATCTATACTTTTTAGCTATCAATTTGCTGTCATTGAACAGGCAATGTTGCTGCCCTAATTTATGGTAGTGTTCCTGTTAGCAACTGTACCTTCACAGCCAGCTAGAATGCTAATTGAAAAATTACATTTAAACTTTAAACATAAAAAATTAAAAATCTTTATCGGTTGCAACGTACACTATCTTTTTATATATATATATATATATATATATATATATATATATATATATTTACTTTCGAATCTTTCTGTCCTAAACTTGACTTTTGATTTGGCTCTCTTTACTTAAATATCTTTATCGTACTTACTAAGAAATCTTAAATTTATTCACACCCGAAATAGTTTTATGTTGCATTCTCAATCAAGTACTTTAACTTTCTTGTATGACTTAATCTTGAATTAGCTTGTCAAGGGTGAAATTTTGAGTTCGACTCACACTAAAGATAAGTTTATGTCATATTTTCATTGAAGTACTATAATTTTAAGAGTTAATCTCGATAGTAAATGAGAATATTTAGTTATTAAAAACAATGTTTACTTTTACTTGTCATTGTCATTATGGATGAATTGAATTACTTCTAAAAGAAAAATGTAAAATAAAATAACAAAAAAAAAAAGGGGTAGCAAAAATGATTAGGGATTATGAAGGGCACAAAACTTAATCATTCTTGAAGATGCATGGAACAATTATAATCCTAATTAAGCAGCTTCCATGGACATCATTCCCTTGCACATGGATATATATATATATCATAAAGATGCTGACTAATTCTATCTATATACTTTTCTTGGTGATTATATTAAAATTTTTGTTGTTTGATTGAGTTATTAATGGATGATGAATCAAATACATGTTAAGAACAATGGGATTCAATAATTAAAAAAAAAAAAAGGTAGCAAAAATAAACAGGCAAGCAAAAGAGTTGACTGCCAAAATGCCAGACTTTAACTGGAAACACAGCACGCAGATAGAAGTTTTTTTTTTTTACTCATTACATTTGTTTTTATTTGTCATTTTAGACTATACCTTTTTTCTTTTGCTCCAATTTTATATTTACTGTTGACTAATTCAATCAGTAACTCCATTATTAATATATATATATATATATATATATATATATATATATATATATATATATATTCCTTCTTTCTATAATTTATTGAGCATTATTCCCTCTTTCTATAATATATATATATATATATATATATATATATATATATATTAGAAAGTAGAATTAATGAACGTTAAGATTATGGTAAATATTGAACTTCTCTTTTTGTTTATTTCATCTAAAGAATTTATGAGTTGAAGATTACTAAGTCACTCTAAATGCAAACAATTCTCAATTTTATTTGCTTACCAAAAAAAAAAAAAAGAAAAAAAAAATCTCAATTTTATTTATTTTTTTGAAAACCCTAAAGATGATATATAAAAAATTATATAAAAAAAAAAAAATATATATATATATATATATATATATATATATATATATATATATATATATGCGGGAGTGTAGCTATGTAGAATAAAATTTCACTTTTCTCACAGAATCCATCTATCTAAGCATTCATCATTATATAGTCTGAGTGAAAGAAAGAGATCACATCTGAGATCTTTGTATCACAAAAGAAAGAAAGAAAGAAAATCCACCGAGTTGGGTTTGTCTGAAACTGCGTGTATATATATATATATCATGACTGATCCGAACAGTAAAAATGGTCGGGAAGAGATTGAGACAATACTGAAAGCCGTGATTTTTCAGCTCGTTTCGTATATCCCACTCAAAAATCACCACACCTCTTTACATAATACAGATACATAATATATATATATATATATATATATATATATCAAGTTTTTTTTTTTACCCGAGCTAGCTAGTTAGATTACTACGTGTACGTATCATAGAAACACACATGTGATGTGACTATATACAACTTCATCTTGATGATCTTATCTGTTGTTTTTTGTTTTCAGAAAATATATATACATACATATATATATATGTTTGTGTGCATAAATGAAATTGCTCCATTTGGTTAAATGTAGCTGGTGTCGGACTCGCACGCCATCAGAGATTCTCCACCTCTTCTTAAGAAACTGACTAAAATTGGCGCACAACTTTCTACGGATATATATACATAACCCTACTTTATTACAGCTTTTTTTCCCTCTTTTTTGTGATTCTGATTGCTTTGCACACTCCATATCTCTTTTTCAGTACTGACACTCAGGTTTTTGAGCGATGGTAAAAAAAAATTTAATCTTTTTGTTTTTCTTGGTTAATCACTACCATTTTCTTTTTCTTTTATATTAATTATGGGGCGCCCGTGGTATCCTCTCTCTCCTCATATCTGGGCTCTCTGATGGCATATTATTATGTGCATGAGTTTCTCTGCAATCTCGAGAGCTAGCTAGATAGAAACCGTTGGATCAGTTTACTTTGTTGATATACGAATATAATGAGTGCACTGATCTGAGCAAGAATAAGTTATTAGGGTTGTATTGGGACTTGAAGATGATGGAAAACTAACTAAGAGTTGGATTAATTAATATATATATATCCACGAGTATAGTGATAAATAATGTTTTACTCTTTATGTATGTTTTCTGATTGACGATTTTTTCATATACATCTGGTAACATAAGCTAAATGCACTCAAATCTTTTATATTATTAAGGTATACCATTGATATGAATTCATTAGAGTCGGAGACATCACCTTCGGCACGCTGATTTATTTTGCAAGTTTTTTGGCATTCCACTTCCCAGCTAATATCTGGCTTATATCTTAAGTGTCAAACCCTGAAATCATTCCCTATCAATATATATAAATATATGCATGGCCATGGCTTCCCGCCTTTTCATTCTTCTTCACACCGGCGGGACTACAATTCAATCCTTCTATTTCGTTTTTTGACATTGATTGATTGTTCACCAATTAGCGATTTTTAGATGAAAAGGGTAGTGTTATTTCCCAAAATATAGCAAACTTTTAGAATTGTTCCCATTTACTTTTTAACTATCCATATTTTGAAAAAATAAGTTAAAAAATAAGTATATTTTGAAAATAATTTAAAAAGTTGCTATATTTTGGGAAATAACTCGAAAATGGTAGGGGATAGAGACAAATTTGCAAATTCATTTGTCAAATAAGTTGTTTTCTGGAAAGGGAAGGAAGTCTTTCAATAGTAGCCTACGGCTAAACTGCATGCGATCATTTTATTACTCTAGGCTGACATAGGGAGGGAATCTCCAGTCACTGAGTGACCTGAGAAAGAACCTTTAGATCACAACATATATATTTTTTTTTCTTATCATAAACGAGTGTTTTGGGTGGATCTCATAATCGACGGACGACATCTTCAAGCCATTCCACAGCTGACAGGATTTAACATTTTTTCATACCTAAATCAATATTTAAAATCCGAATCATCGATTAAAGAAGGAAGAGCCCTACCGCTCCACCACATGTCTCTAGTTTTTATCACAACATATATTTTATTTTATATTTATATATCGACATTTGAGGCCCATTCATTGATCTGCTTCAGAAGCACAACGCTTACCAAATGACGGAGATCACGGTTTTGCAGTGACTTTCAAAGGCCCAATAGACTCTTTGGCCTTTAATTTCTGCAATCCATATTAGGCCCAATGGACTCTTCGGTCCATACTCTTTTATATATATATATATATGCAAAAATAGTGGCTCATCTCTTTTATATAGTGGCTCATTCACCCTTTAAAGCAAGCCTAGAGTCCTCGCTTATTAGGTCTTAGCCTACAATCGATTAATGGACGTTCAAGATTTTAGAGTTAGTCGGAGTTAGCTACTATAATACCAACTGTCATGATTCGCACACGCAAACTTATGTCCCAATTATGAATCTAATAGTACGTATAATCAATTTGGTTGAATACCATTACATTACATAAATACTTCTTCATTTCAAATTAGGAAATATTTGGTCTTATTATGAATTATACCGTCACTTTTGCGTGTTATGAGTGAGACCTGCTGTATATCAAATTTTTTGCAACACGTAATAACATATTAACTTTATCAATTTCTTTTATCTTCTTAACATGATTGTGATTTGTGAAAGCATCTGATATAATATAAGTGTCTACTAAATGCAGGTATTTTGGTGAAATCCCTGTTGAAGTGAAGCTACATGTTAAATAATCTTGAGTTAAACTGAGTATTTTCTAAGAATAAATTTGAGCATCTAGCCATTAATGGTTCTTCTGCATAACACATAGCTGATCTGTTTTCTGCAGTTAATATCCTCTCTCTCTTCTGTGAATTTGGCCGAGGAGTCATGGATTCCAACAATAAGTGTTGAGACTTTGAGAGTATATTGAATTTCAACGTGTAAGACTTGATGTTGAATAGCCTGTACAGTGTTTATCAATTTGCTGTTTTCGGTACAGATATATATATATATATATATACATCATATGCATTCATGTAGGAGTAACAGTAAAATCTCAATCAATATCTAATCTTTTGTATTACTGAAGCAGTTTCTTGTGCTTCTTCATCATGAAATATTCATATTGCTCTACTGTTGACTGTTGTTGATACTGTGTCCTGTCCTGTAACAGTAGTAATATACAAAGATAAATACATATCAATTTAGCTTTATATCTTTATTGTTAGAATTTTGGACAAATGGTCTTAAAAATAAGACAAGCTTTGTTGCACGTGAGCAAACGAAAAGAAAGAATGAGTTTCCGTGTTAGATTCAATATCCAATCCAACTGGGACGTGCTCCGAAGTTGAGAATAGATGATTTTGCAACTTTGACACTGATATTCAATAGGGAAATCATTCACACGGTTCAATTTTTGGCGACTAGCCAGTGGTCCAATATTCTGAAAAAAATCAGGCCGGTAATGTCTCTCTATATATTATCCGGTAACAAATAACAATGGTAAACATCTTTGTTCATAAATTCTTGAGAACTGTTCAGAATTTTGAATTGAAATGATTGACTCCGAAAGGCCAGAAGACACAGACAAAATAGAAGTAAACAGAAAATTCTCTATTTTCTTTCAAATGATTAATTGGATGACAAAGTAATCCATTCAGAATTTGTCCAGACTCTCCATTTTCAGAAACTTAATTGACTGGACTTGACTGGACGGGGATGTGGATGGAAACTCTGATCCTATTTAGTGTTTGTTATTATTGTTAATGACACATGAAACTTAAAAAGTGGGATGGACCGCATTTTTTTTTTTTTTTTTTTTTTTGGTTTTTCACTTTTAAGTTTATGATTGCGGGGAGAAAAGAAGCCTAACAAAAATTCTTGCAGGACCAGTTCTTGCAGAAGTTGTGACCACAATTTTCTGACTTTGAAAGCTGCTCTGGACTGCATGGGATCCTTCAATAATGGAGGATGATGTATGATTATGGGATCTTCTAAAAAGCACTAAGTCCATTGTTGACAGCACCAATGAGTCTCACCATAACGTGGAGATCTTGAGCTGAGTCCCTCCTTAAATCTTCTCTCAACTACAGAAACAATTTTTTGATAATTTACTTAATTTATTCAAGACTAAATAGATAGAAGAAGGTTTCTTCTAGGTATTATTCATTCTCATAGGAGGAATATTTACAAAGTCAGGCAGAAAAAAAAGCTTTCATAAAGATTCAACTGCTATCTAATTTTACTGTTGCTCTCGAATCCCGTTTGAGAGTTTGAAAAGTTGATCCAACTGTGCCCTGAAATCTCCATGGAATTTGAAACACAACTTAGAGAGATAGAGGTCAGATGGAGCAGAAGGGTTTTTTTTCACAGCTCCATTGCCTTGCAATGTCTTCTGCTACCATTCTAGCTTCTCTTGAAACTCCCAACAAACCTTGCCCAGAAAATCCAACACTGTACAATCCATAATCCCCTTTCCAGCAATGGGGAGTTATTTTTTCAGGATGATATTTATCTCTCTGGCACAAGTCAACCTTGGTTAATTAATGGGGAAAGAAAAAATATGATCAGTTCCAGAGAAACTATTCAAACAAAAGTGAAGGAAATGTATTTCAGTAGAATGTATTCTAGTGTACCTTTAGCCATGATGTTATATTGGTTCTGTAACCTGTTGCCAAAATTATGGACTCATATTCTTCTATTTTTCCATCCACAAACTCTACACCTCCAGGTACAAGTCTATGAATATCGCCAACCACCTGGAAATCCCAAATTCTGTGTTATATATACACATTCCCAAATCCATACTCATGCATCAGTGTTTATGTGTAAGTAGCTTAGATTATGGTTATTAAGGTTGTAATCTTGTGGTAATTAATGCCTTATTACAGTGAACAATTCAAAACTCAGAAACAAGCCCCGATAAATGTTGTCAAGAAGAAAGTAATGAAAGACTCTTTTTAACCTTGATTTCTCCAGATCTGATCTTTGCAATAGCTCCTATGTCAAGAACAGGTGTTTTCCCAGTTTCAATTTTGAGTTCCAATGGACCTGTCTTAGGTCTATCAAGACCAAATCTGCAGGTATCTCCAAGTATCAGGTGTGAGCAAAGGATGAGGATATAATCCACTAACTTTACAGGAAACCATTTAAGCAACCAGATTGAGAAAGCAAAGGTTGATGTGCCAAATAAGTCTCTGGGCAGAATATGCACCTGAAAGTAGTTCAGGAATAAGTAGTAATAGTTCAGGTTATGAAATGGGGCATTTTATTCAGGATATTTACCTTGTGTCTTGCTAGAAGGGAAACTTGAGCACCACTTTTACACAGATCTAGACAAACCTCCATGCCTGAGTTCCCAGAACCAACTACCAAAACTTTTCTCCCTCTGAACTCTGTTCCATTCTTGTAATTGCTGGTATGCATTAATGTTCCTCTGAATTCTTTCAGTCCTGGAATTTCTGGCACTACTGGCACAGCATTCTCTCCAGTTGCTACGACAAGCCATCGACACAGAAATTCAAACTCACTGGTTTCCATATGCCATATTCCAGTACAACTGTCATAAGTTGCAGACCTCACTTCCTGCCTAAACATAGGTACTATAAAAAAGACTTTGCATAGCTCTCCAAGTAACTTATGAATTGCTGTTTTCCAGGATACTGTGGTGTTTCTTGTGGGAATGACATGTAAGGAAGCTCACAGAATTTCTTAGGAAGATGGAGCGTTAGGTGATCATATGTTTTTGCCTTCCATAGAGATGCAAGACAACTTTCTTTCTCTAGTACTAAGAAGGGAATGCCATTCTTTCTAAGGCATGCAGCTGAAGCCAGGCCTGAAGGTCCAGCACCAATGATTATAGGTCCAGGTATCCAGATACACTTCAATTCTGGATTCATCTACTCTTGATGAAGCTCAACTATGAATGACAATAATATGTGATGATAAAATGAGTAAATTGACATAAGGCTGACTCTATATAGCTTTCAAGTACAAAAAGTGAAACGGGATGGAAGCATAAACTTGATAACAATATATATATATATATATATATATATATATATATATGTCGCTATGTATGCAAGACAAGAATGGGAGTGCAATATCACAGGACTCAGATAAAGACATGCGCGTTGTTGAGATTCCTCTTCTTAGATTTGATTGGTGATGTCATATTGATGTCACGGTCTAGGATATTGGTTAAGTAATTGCTGGGAATGATATTCTGTATATACATGGGACAACTTGAGAGAGCAGTAAAAATGTACAGATTACACTAACAAAGAGGAGAAGACAAGATTTGAAATTTGAAGCCAATTATATAGGTTAAATAGTCGTGTTTGGTACTTCATTTAATAAAATACGCAGGACATGTACCACAGCCTTAGCCCATAACTTCTAAGATTGGAACCATGTAGCAATAATAATAAACAGGTATACAACATTTCTACAAACTGAATTTAGTTGCACGGAAATGAGAAATTAGGTGCCTGCTTTCCTCTTTGTTTTTGATTTTCTCTCCAAAATTTTCATCTTCATATCTAAAGAGACTAAAAAAAAAAGGAATTTTCATTCTGAAAGATCCTTGTGCAAATTAGGACAATCAGTTGTACAGAATAGGACTGGCATTTCTACAGCCTGCAAGTCAGCTACCCAATTCTTCAACTTTAAGCAGGGGGTGGAGGTGGAGGCATGGACATCTGTTGCATAGAATGATGCATACCAGTCAACTGCTGAGGAGGAGGAGGTGGCCGCCAAACATTTGGAGCACTCATTCCTGCAGGTATTGGAGGGGGCCTTGATAGAGGTGGAGCCATTTGCATTGGGGGAGGGGGTGGCATGCTCCTATACTGCTGCATGGGTTGCGGAGGTATACCAGGCTGCCCTTGTTGTGGTTGACCTTGCCATGGTTGTGGTGCAGGTATTTGCACAGGTGGATATAAACCAGGTTGTGGGGGAGGTGGCCGGAGAGCTGGCATAGGAGGTGGAGGAACAGAACCATTTGCAAAGGGCCGAGGAGGAACTGGAGCAGAGATAGTTCCATTGGCCTGCGGAACAGTTGGAAGTGTTGGAGGTCCACTTGCAAACAAGGTGTGAGGTCTGCTTTTCTGCACATTCGGATTACTTGCAGCCAAAACTCTTTCTGCATAGCATTAAGAGTAAGAGTAAGAATAAGAATAAGGTTATGATTGCACCTATATTAACAGAATATATAGAATTCCACAACTTTCAAATCAAGCAGGGAAATTCCAGAGCTACAAAATACAATAAGAGCAAGATAGAGTCACTACTCAATCCTACCATCAAGGGATTTCCAGCCGTTCCCCCTAAAGCCCAATCCACTTTCCCCCAACCCACAACACCCCAAAAAAAGAAAATAAATAAAGAAAGAAATCTAACCTGCAGGTGTTCCATGGCGCTCGCCTTTTGTGTCTTTCTTGTATGCATAAGACACTGTTATCTGACGGTTGCAGAGATACTGTCCAGTCATTGCCTGAAGAATACAAGAAAAATGTAAATCTCAAAATTCGGACTAACCAACTTTTCACCTGCACCTCTATCTTTCTCTCAACAAACAAGTATTATCCCTTTAACAATTAATAACCAGAAGGACGATGTACTGAATCTCCTTAACTACATAAGATAGTAAAAAGAAGTTTTCCTAATTCGAGTATGGAAATGCATTCAAGTCTGAAAGTGAACAGAACAAATGGCAACTGGATAAACTGGAGAAGGACTGGTCACCCTCTTCCAACAATAAAAAGGCCTGGTTATACTACTTCCAACTACAGCAATTAGAAAAAATGAATAAGCTCTGTCAGCAAGCCCACTGATCAAAAGAAATAGAAACCAAGACACCATTATCCTATATAATGCCAAAAGCTATTAGTTAAACCAACCACTTGAAAATAGTGGGAGCAGATCACCACTCTAGGCATCAAAGTGTTATTATAGGGAAATTTCTTTTGGCATGGCATAAAGAAAAAACAAAATACTTAAGTATTGGAGCATATACAGTTGAGCTGGGAAAAATTAAATCTAAAGCATCTATCCAATAAAATGTGAGAGGAAGAATTGAAAACATAGCCAAGCCCATTTCTGCCCTAGTCTCTCCTAGCAATATCAGAATAACCACATTAAAACATATCATCAATATATCAGGCAAACTTTCCGCTTTGAATTACAGAAGATTTTGACATCAGGCTTCAAATCCCATGTCCTTTTCTAACATCATTAAGTGATAGCATGCAGAAGTACTCAAATAAAAAGAATACCTCAATAGCTGCATCAGATGCCTCAAAAGAATCATAACTAATAAAACCAAAACCACGTGAATTTCCAGTCTCAGGGTCTCTCATTATCTGTCAAAAGAAAAACATTAGGATTCAATCAGGAACTGATATTTTCCCCCAAAATAATGGGCACAAAGAGTCAGATTGCAGAAAAGTACAACATTATTTGGCACATGGAAGGAAATTCCACCATGACCAAAACCCATCTCACAACATGAAATTATTGTGTAACTCTAACCAAGATATCAATTGTCACCTTCAGGGCAGAAAGAACAAGAATACAACGGGTATCAAACATCACTTACACAGTAAAGTGCATACTACATCCTGGCTATGATCTTAGCATCTCTAAAGTACTAGAAACAAGAAAGCTACCTTTTAAGTAAATGAGAAAATTCACATAACAAACAAAGACAATGAATCACCTTTGGGTTGGTAACAATGACTCCAAAAGCACTAAAAGTATCGTAGAGAAGTTTCTCATCCACATCCTGCAAAAGATACAAATTTTTAATAGCTATTTCAAAAATGGAGTAAGAGAGCTTAGGAGATTATGACAGACTTCATCAGTGGAAGTCTGTACTAAATGTGTATCGGACAGCGAGTAGGAGCCTTTAGCAAGGACATCTTACTCGACTAATAAAGAAAATTGGAAAAAAAATAATAATAATAATAATATCTTACTGGATCAAGATTTCCAATAAAAAGATTTGCTCCAACATCCACACTCTTCTTATCTTGAGATGCCTGGATAACAAAAAGCATATGTCAACGAGCTACCAACATGAGAACAAAAATACTGTAACTTCAAGCCTAAGAAACGGGCAGGTTACACTTTCAGGTGAGGAACAATACCTTATTTACTCGTATGGGCTTCCCATATAGTTTAATCATGTTAAGCACCTTAATTGCCTGAAGAGGTTTTAAAAATCCTTACATAGTCAGCAAGAGAACCAAAAATTCACAATAAACAAAACATATTGAAACTAGCATTCCAGCAGGGATATGTAATAAATAAAAAAAAAGTATCAAGGAACACTTACATAGTCAGCATCCTCTTCACTCCGAAACTCCACAAAGCCATAACCCTGATGCGAATTAGTCACTCTGTCCTTCGGAACATACACATTGACTGTGCAGCAAAAAAATAAGTAAATAGATAAACATGTCAATGCAAAATCCAACAGGTCTATGGGAAGAACATAAGTTCTACAGGATAAACTTAGTTCTAAGCTTGAGATACAGGACATTTTCTTCAGGAAAATAATAAATACATAACAATATAGATATTTGTTGTGCTGTTAGAATTCCAAAAGGCAAACATACCAACAGGACCAGCTTGAACAAACAATTCCCATAGTAATTCTTCTGATACCTGTAAAACAAAAAGCACAAAAAAAGAAAAATTCAATCAGTTATAAACTTTTGTTAAAATACCAACTTTTATGTTCTAAGCTTATTAATTTACACAGCATAGAGAGCCACTTCCAAGAACTACACGCACAAATGATTCTTTAAAACCATGAAATTCTCCACGTAATTAAGAGTCAAGTTAACTGCTATATATACAATTTTTCCATCCAATTAGTAAACTTGCAACGGAAAAAAAAGTTAAACCAATACAGAAACAAAGAAGCTTTAATCAGTTAACTGTTTACATAAAAACCGCCACCCAGTAGAGAAAAAACAAAAACCATAGCTGTTAAAACCCTAGGCTGAACGGAACAAACAAAAAGTTGTATTCAGCAAGAACAAACTAAAACTCATTTTTAAACCCTAGAAGGAATTAGGAGGAGGAAAAAATTACCTGAGGATCGAGATTGCCAACGTAGGCAGTAGCATCTTGGTTTCGCTCGGCGGAGTGTTGGCCGAGAAGGTTAGCTCCGACACCCGGAGCAATTCGAGTCGTCATTGTCGTCGCCTTTTCTGAGATTAACTCAATAAAACGTCTCTCGCAGAACTGAAGACAGAGAGCGAACTGGGTTTTAGTTTTAGAGCACTGCCTTATTTTCTTTAAGATTGTTAATTGCGATGCGATGACATTTTTTTTAAGTCCAATTTGCTCTGCAATTTAAAATTTTTTTTTTTTTTTTATATTTTTTTTTGTAAATAATTTAAAATATATTTATATATCTATAAATTTTTTGGCCTGTAATATTAATCTATATATTGTTTTAATTCACAATATGAGACTTTAGTCACATAATATTAGGTCTAAACTCTTTTTTTTTTTTTTTTTTTTTCTTGTCAAGATGAAATTGACAAATAATAAAATTCTATATTTTTTTCATTTTTGTTGCTGAAAGGTTTTATTTTATCTAAAATTTCTATCCAAATAATATATATAATGACATTTTTTTATGGGAAAAAAGAAAAAAGGGGTGAACAGAAATGCATTAAGAATAGCAAATCAAATTCCATTACTAATAAAACAAGAGCCATCTTTAACGGAATGATAAAAATATATTCATTTGTAAGCTGCAATATGCAATGGATCAGCAAAAAAAAATAAAAAATAAAAACAAGATAAAATTTGATTATTTGAAACAACTGTGTCTGTAAAAGGTTTGCTAAGAACAATAGAAAATGCCTATTCGCATATGAACAATTTCAAGCAGGATCATCAAAATAGGTCTATCAATCAACACTCTCTGAAGAGAGAGAGATATAACAGGAGCAGCATCAATAAGGTTAAAAATGCTTTGCCATCCCCTGGAGCTTCCTTCTCATTTGAATATTTTGGCCATCAAAATTGCAGCTTCATGACAGCTGAAATCTCAGTAAAAATTTCTTTCTCACTTCTCTTCTCTTTTAAAGTTGCACATGAAACCGTTTCTTTGGTGTCTATGACTAAAACAGAGCACTGATGCTAACCCTTGAGCTATTCCTTATGTCTTATTGTCTTTACCTCATCACCATTACTGTCAAGATTTACCAAACCAAGTTCTGCCTGAAGTTTCTCCCATGCCTTCACAACATTAGGAGGGAACTTCTTCTTGACTGTCCTGATCATCCCTTTTGCTTCCTTCCTTTTGGATTTCTTCACCAATCCTTCAACTAAATACTTGAGAGTATTAAAGTCTGGAATTTTGTGAACTCTAACACTCTCCTTGAATACTTTATAACCAGTCTCAAACCTCCCCTTCTTGCACAGATTGAATATCAATGTTCTAAAGGTTGCAGCATTTGGGTTGCAACCATTCCCCTCCAAATCTTTATAAACCTGTTCAGCTTCATCAATCATGCCATTGGTAGCATAACAACTCATTAAATAATTGTAAGTTATTGTATCAGGTTTCAACCCAACATTTATCATTTCCTCAATCAAACCCTTGATTTTCTCAGGATTTTCGCAATGAACATGCATAATCCTTACATTGTAGGCCCCAACATCGAGTGAACACCCGCTGCTCACCATGTTACTCCAAATCTTCTCCGCTTCGTCGTTCTTCCCTTGCTTATACAAGGAATGCAATATGGTAGTGGATGCAATAGCAGTAATTTCCAAACCCTTCTCCTTCATTTCCTCTAGCCTTTCTATTGCCAATTCAGGGGATCCCATTTCACAATATGCCTTTATCAAAATCCCATATGTAACCTTATCAGGCAGAAGACCGTATCTTTTAGGAATATCATCAAACAGCTCAGGGACACGGCTAAAACATTTCGATGCATTATAAGCAGAGAGAAGGGCATTGAAGGAAACAGATGATCTAGGAGTGCCCAAATCGTCCATTTGATTGTACGTATTGAGGGCCTGATCGAGCATACCAGCGATGCCATAGGATCGAATGAGGGAGGAAAGAAAAGGTTCCTCGGTGATTTTAGGGTGACTTTTGTGAGACTCCAGGAAGGTTTCGATGTCGGAAAAGCGGTGAGATTTCACCAGACGACGAACAGTGTATTCTTGGGCGTAGCGAGTGGCAAGTGGGGAATCGTAGTGTGGAGAAACTGAGGAGTAGATCTCGAGAGCTTTATCCGGATCGTGAACAGTCTTGAGCTTTGATTTCGCTTTGGAGATGGAAATCACTGAAGAGGTAGAAGAGCCCGAGGTGGCGGCCACCGTTGCAGCAGCTGTTGAGAGGTGGCGGACTTGACGGACGGCGATAGAGGTAGACATTTTCTAGGGTTTTTGGGTTTTTAGCGGCTTCCTTTTCCAGTGAGGAGACGAGACTGCAGGGTTTTAGGAGAAGCTCCGCTGCGACTCGGCTCCCGACATTTAAGCCTCCTTTGTATTTTTCTATTTTTTATTCTTTTCTTTTAATATTATTTGCAAATCTATTTTCTAAATAGATCACAAAATTGTCGGTGGATAGTGGAGTTGGCAAGTGTGTCACCCCCAACCTCAGTGTGAGTTCGACACTCAATTACCCCTTTTCCCCATGTATCAAAAAAAAAATAGATCACAAAATTATCTACAAATTCAGAACAAGGAAAAAAAAAAATTACTGATGGTATTCATTTAACTTTTCTATATTTTAATTTCTTTTTTTAAAACGGGAGTTTATTTTTTTTGTTTAAAATTTCCTTGTTTAGCAATGATTGGTTTTTCGGGAGATGAAAGCATATAATTACTACTTCTCCCGTAAATAATAAAACAACTTGGGCTTCAATAAAATGGATTCCAAAAACTAACCACCTCACATTAATGAGATATTCTTTTGCTATCTCACTCTGCCTGTCTCACATTGTGAAACTTCATTTCACCCAGAAAAACAGAAAAGATTATTAAAAATAGCACATAATTTTTCACTCACAAAGATCCACGGTTTGCATATATAATTGTACCATATTAAGGATCCTGAATTTTGAGAAGCCAATCTAAACTACAAAGAAAGATCCAAAATCTATAGCAGTTTGAACATAGACTAATAGTATCAAATATAGCTAATATTAGCCTAAGATTAGGCGACCATCTGAGGTATTTCTTAGCCTTCATAATCTCCTTGAGAGAACTTGTTCTCTGGGTAAAATACAGCAGCAACTTGATTCCCACCAAATTTTCTTCCATGTAATCCTTGTCGAGCTTTCGTGGCACTGTCTACATCAGCGTATTCCAGAAACACCTAAAAGAAGAGGGATCTTCCATTAAGAATTGGACATCCACAAAAGAGTGACACAATTCCATATTTCCTCCACATTAATACCGGGGGAAACAACACAAACTCATCTAGTCATTGTAAAAGAGCTTATAGTTTAAAGTGGCTGTTTGCCTAAAACATGCATGATTTTCATTCTTGGCATTACTCAGATGGACATCAAAATAGCATACTGAACAGTACTAAAGATTTATTATCTAAGCCAAACCTTACACACTAATCCCACTGTAAGGGTGAATTTAGATAACAAGCACGAATCAAACTAACCTTTCCAACACCTGGTGCAGGCTCATCATCAGGTCTTGGTCGCGGAATAACAACATTCACCAAATTCCCTGCAATAAAACATAGCTAATTATCAATATCCAGTGGCATTAACAAAAAATAAAAAGAAAATATAGGCACTTCTAGAAACAAGGAAAATCAAATCTCAAGAGGAGATGGAAGGATTGTTATGGATCCTCTGTCAGCGTATTAGGATGGTTCTGATTAGCAGAATGTACGGTACAATAGAAGCTGTAAAACAGACAGGCATACAACAGAAGTGGAGAAAACGGAAGACGTAATTAGTGACAAATAAATTACTATTCGAAAATAGTAAGAGAGCAACATAAGAATTCAAAGGAGAAATGATGAGCCAAATGTGTTTACCAAACTTCCCACATTCTGTTCTCATATCTTCCAATATATCTTCATAGTCCTCGTCATCCCTCAGCTCATCTGGTGAAACCACTTCTGTTAGGCACAAAACCTTTGTGGCCAGTGTACCAGGTTGTAATATGAGTTTCTGCAAATACAAGAATGACAAATCATCACATATATAAGCTAGCCCAACTTTCAGCAGAGAAACATATTTTACGCTTCCAAAATGGTTTTGGAATCCTCACCTGCAAAGCTATCTGTTGCTGGGCATGCAATAAAACACTTTCTTGCTCAGGTTTAGGCTGTGAAGTACCCTGATTAGCACGCCTAACAGTAAGAGTTTTATCACCCATCTTAATCCCATTTAAAGCTGCACAGGCAATATCAGTAACTGATAAATCCTGGTAGACACAGAAGGCATAGCCCTTCGAGTTTCCAGTTTCTCTATCTTTCACCAGATCAAAACCCCGAAGGGGCCCAAATGACTCTAAGAGCTCCCTTATCTGTGACTCTGTGAAATAATAGGGGAGACCGCCCACAAAAATACGGTCCGGACCTTCTAGACCACCAGCTGAACCTGGAGTCAAACCAACAGCACCAAGATTCAGGTTTGGATTGGGTTGACTTGGACCAAGTGTAGCAGCAAGTGAAGGGTTGTAATCACTAGGTCTTCTGACTTTAACAGGTGCTCCCTGGAATAAAAAATATATTAAAAAAAAAATTAAACAGACAAATTACAATCAAACTAATCAGATTAGAGTACATCGGGTAACAAATTTGTTACAGACAAAGGGTCATAAGATTTATAACAATGAAATTCAATAGAAAATTAAGGGACTCAAATGCAAAGTTAACTGCAAATCAATTCAATGAAAAGTTCAGTAAACCTTGGAAAAAAATGAGACTGAAAGTCAAGTCAATTATATGCCATCATACCTCAAATATAATACCATCCAAAGCCATTGCATTACTGGCCTCCTCAACTGATCTCATCTCCACAAAAGCAAACTTCTTCTCGTGGTTGATATAAACATTCACAACAGCATCTCCTGTGAGTTAAACAATTTATCATTCCAAAGTTAGTAATGCATCAAAACAAAGCATACAAAACTGTGGATAACACCATTATTCTTCTAAAAAGTTAGTTATGTACAAACAACAATGAGCAAAAAAAAACTGACCTGGACCGGCAGTGTTTCCTCCAATTGCAGACATAACGTGACTGAAAAAGGTTGCAACAGACTGCAACAAGGGAGGTAAAAGATGTGTCAATAAAGCACATAGCTTCCACACTAACCTTCTAATTTATATTGAAGCTAGAAACAACATTAGGGAAAGAAAAGCTGAGACCCCAAAAAGGTTACAGCTTGTAAGTAGCATCATAGTTTATTTGTTTATCAGCAGTATAAAGAGAAGTTGATTAGAAATAATTTCCAAGCAAACAATAACAACTACAGCTGAACAAATAAACAGGCAAGACTAGAAAAACCATCTGAATCATCCAAAGTGTTTACATAGCAGAAACAAGTAAAGTACCTGCTCATTTGCAGTGGGAGGAAGTCCACCAACATAGACTCGCCGAGCATGCCTTGTAGCCTGATGACTAATTGTTTAAGTACCACAAGATACCCAGAGGGAGAGAGGGGGGAAACGGGAAATAATATAAGACACTAAAAAATACAAACCTGTTGAGTCATAGCCTGGACTGGCATAATAGGAAGAGTTCCATACTACAACAAAATGAATCCTATGTTCAGTTAAAAGGCCATAAAATAACCATTTTAATGCATTGGCGTAAATTCTATAGATGGGAAAGAAGTACCTGTGCATGTGCCAACGGAAACATGTTAGGGAGCATTCCAGGAACAACAGGAGCAGCAGGAACCTGACCTGTAAAATCCTACTAAAGTTACAACTCAAAAATATAGGTTAACACACTATTATTCTACATATCTCTGGTGGTATATACTGAATCTCACATGTGGATATATCAAGGGCAATTTTATTTCTCTGAATAATTGGTGGTTTAAGCAAATACCATTTTTAGGTATTAAATAGGCATTATGTAAAACAATAAACGAAAAAGATAGAATTATTCAGGTACAGTAGAAAAATACTATGAAACTACCAAACATGCAATTCCTGGTTGAAGATGAACAAGACCTTGTATGGGTTCTTCCTTGTACATAAAAGCTACAGAAGTCGGCTCACGCCCAGTGTCAGCACAGTGGGGCTAGTAGCCCAACATTGCCTTCTTAGAACACAAGAAAAGACATACAAAACAAACAAAAAACACCAAACACAACAAAAAACCAAAAACCCTCTCAGTTTCGGAATTATTACACCAAGTATAAACAATAAAGAACAATAAATGAACAACCAATCTAGGGTCCAGACATTTGCATTGTTACAGATGCAAATTAAGGTACCAAGGACGCTTACCAAAACGAAACCATGAATTTTGAACGAACTTTCCACACTATGTCAAAAACAAACAAAAACAGTCATCAATATTCCAAAATTATAATGATACTGATATAACATGTACCTGGGATGGTGGTAGCACCAGGGATCAAGGCAGAAGAAGGAGGAGCCATGTCAAAACCACTGATCCTTTTGCTGTGAAGATCAATAATTAATACCAGGCAGACAACATTACAAATGGTGATCCAAGAGTTACAATCAATATAATAAAAAACAAGGCCAATTAAGAAGTCGAAGCTGAATCCAATTTGAGATAATATCCCAACTAAACAACCTGTCAAATGTATTTCCAGTTATAACATAAATGAGAGATTTCTCTTTTTGGAAGAGAGCAGAAGGGCGGGTTGGCTTAGGGGGGAGCAAAGATAGGTTGTCAATTCAAAGCTCTAAATACCACATCAGAGATAAGAAGACCATGACACAAGAAAATCACAACAGAATGGGCTCGAAAGAAATCTGTAGACAGATCACAGCTTCAAACTACAATTGCCATTTTGTATCTACAATAAGGAGATATCTAGCATCCTTTCGTCCTATTTATCTAGACTCAAACCATACTTCACAATTTTCTTCAAGCATAATGATCAACAACACCAGAGGGACAGTACAAATGGAAAGGAATCAGAGAGACCAGTGTTGCTCTCAAATACAAACTAAAACTTCCTTAAACAAAATGGAAGCTCCAATTAATCTAACAGAATTCCAGCTGCATACATTAAGAACACCAGAATAATATACAGCACTGGAAACACTAATAATTCAATTAACAAATTGTAGAAAGTTACAGATACCAACCTTTTTGAGCGAGACCGAGACCTTGACCTGGATCGAAGCTCTGACTTCCCTTCACGAGATCTAGACCTATGTCTGTGTCTATCCTCTCTATCTCTGTCATAGTCCCTTCGCCTGAAAAGATAATTTTAGTATCTATAGAACTAAATGGTGAAATTAAAAGGAATTTAGGTCAGACAAATCCAATTCAGACACCTGTCGAAATCCCGACTTCTGTGATGATCATCATCATCCCTATCCCTGGTCCTCTCCCTCTCCCTTCTCTCACTCCTATCACGATGACGATCTCTGTGATGGCGGTCACGATCCTTATCTCTATCTCTTTCCCTATCACGATCTCTTTCTTTCTCTCCTCTGTCCTTATCTCTTTCACGGTCTCTATCTCTTTCACGGTCCCTGTCCCGCACTTTCTCCCTACTTCTTGAAGATTCTCTTTCTTTATCCCCATCTCGAGAATGCTGCTAAACATTGAAAAGATGTTGTTGGAACACAAAGAAAAAGCAAGCATCAAAATAAAAGGAGGGGATAAAGAAACATCAACAGAGAAAGTATAAAGTCCCACCATCCCTCAGACTTTGTTCTAAAACAAGCACTCCTACAAGTTTCCAAGAAAACTTGCCACTACAACAATTTTGGGCGGATATTGCAACGATTCTAGACTCAACAAATATGTATATAAAAATAGATAGATATATATATTATTGCAAGGATTAACAGAACCGTTTAGCAAATTCTGTTATATAAATATATACATATATATAAATGGCATCCCATCCATCGAAAAAAAAATTCGGTATAAAATTGGATATGTAAGCAAAGAAACCAGATGATTAATTAAGCTTCATAGGCAGCGTATAACTGTATATATCAGCTCAGAAAAATCCTAGAAGCATTTGAAATCTCATGAAAAGAGGGCTAACAAACACTAATCACGGATTTATTAAATTTTATAAATAAAAAAATAAGGACTTTCTTTAAGGGAAAAAAAAAAAAAAAACAAAAACAAAAACAACGCCAGCCAAATCAAAACAGATAATCAGGAGGTACAAACCCTAAAATTGAAAACAAAAACAAGTACAAAAAAATTAAATGGCTATACACAAAATTAAATAGGTTAAAAAACAAAAATTAACGAAATGCAGGCTAACAAAAATTACTTGAGATCTCAAGTCGCTGTAATCGTCAGCACCGCCATGGCTATTAGTTCGGGGTTGTGGGGAAGAAACACCGTAGTTATCGAGATCCTCCCCGCCGTTTCCTTCGTAATCAGGCATCGTTTCTGCTTTTTCCTATCACAGTTTCAGTTTCCTCAAAGTATATTAGCCGTTTAATTACTTCTTCACTTTTTTTCTGCTGCTCTGAGCTTTTTTAATCGGAGCGATTGCTTAAAGCTAGGGCTTGAAGACGCAATATATATTGGAATATAGCGCGAGGGTGATATCGTAAATTGCTAGTCCCTTTGTGTTCTTAATTTATTTATTATTATTATTTATTTAATTAATTCATTATATATATTTAAAAGTATATGTTCAAACTGAGTTAAAGAGAATTTAACCAAAAACAAAAAACTAAGTTAAAGAGAAAAGTGAAAATAAAGGACAATTTATATTAATTTAAAAATATATATTAAATTTTAATGATTTATTAAAATAATTCTTTAACTCTTTTTTTCCCACTTATAAAATAAACTTTCACTTTTTTTTTTTTTTGTAAATTGATTTACAATGCACAAAATTCTAACAACCAAGGTATAAAGCTAAATTCTTATAGATTATCTTTGTACTATTACTACTATGAAACAGTTTTAACGTGTCAGTCTTATACACGAAATTAAATGTACTTTCCATTTTCAGTGTTTTAGAATCCCAAATTTACATGAGTTGATGATACCTAAAGAGAGAATAGCACATCTAAATTCAATATACTTTCAGCATCTTATATAGTAGTTTACTGCTCACTATTATAAGCACTTACTTTATTTTTCCATACAAACTAAAATTTGTGATTAATTTATTTTTACTCTCTCAATAACTCTTATTTTTTAGAAGAATTAGGTACAAATAACTACTAAATGTTTGTTATACAAGTAACTAGTAAGTCTTTATTTATAATATTACCTCTTATATTGATAATTAAGATCAATTGGATCTCATTGTGGTTAATTATTGTCTATATATTTTTATATTATTTTACTATAATGTAACAACTTTTTAGTATTTTTATCAATATCTACAAGTTCTAAAATATTCTAATAAAATGTAGATGAATTCGGAGGATCTATTTTTTGGATGGAAAATTATTTTATGAAACAATTACAATTGAAAAATATCATATTTTATAATACATTGTGACTAATAGTAATTATTAAAACATTATAAATGGTAAAATAGTAAAATATTAAAAATAAAAATAAGAAAAAGAATATAAAAAAATATTATTTAGTGTAAATCAATTATCATTATTTTTATTTTTTATTGTTTTTGTTCATTGATATTACATTTGATAAATAAATATATGAATTTAACAAAATTTTAAATAGTACATATTTCTTGATGAGGCTTAATGCCCAACTCTCTTGTATTTCTCGACGACCATGTTAGTGGACCAAAACAGCTATGGAATACTGAAGCTGAAAGAAAAAAAAAAAGAATATAAAGCATATACAGGTCTATTTTCTGAAGCGTGAAAATTCATATGCTATATACAAAACAGACTAAACGGAGAAAGTAAATCTTGCAGTCCCATGAAATTGAATTAGCACACAAACAACTTCGTTGTGGTAAAATCATAATCAGCTTATGGCTTCTTCTACATCATCTGTCTGCGGGATGGAATCTCACCCTCAACCTAATGTCGACTCTACATGACTACTAGTCCCATATTGCCCGTGTGTAGCATTAACATGGACACATTTATGAGCATACTCTGTAAATTGGCCTTGATTGCCACCTTCACATTCCAAGCCAGACAACTTTCAAATTCCCATGGAATGGCTGAAAATACCCAGCAATTTCCAGTTATCAACACAAATACTAAGCATCATACCCAATTTTGCAACAAACTATCATCAATGTGCTATGTAAGTTAAGCAGCAAATTGGATATTGCATTTTACCAACCTTTTCTCACAAATCCATGTTTGAAATGTCTACCCAGTAAAAGAATGGTTTGCTTCCGGAGCACCTGAAGAGTGAAACAAGAATGAAATATGTTCCAATTTCTCAGGAGGAGAGTGGGGGCAGGGGGAGGAGGTGAGAGTGGAGAGAGGAATATATCTTTGTTACAGTAGGGATGCTGTAAGGAAAGAGCATCACACCAAAACAACCTCACTCCCAGTCCCAAATAAAATAAAATAGAAGGGGAAAAACACTGTAATACACTGTTTTTAACAAAAGCACTGCAGATGAGGATTGTACCTAAACTATATACTAAATTCTAAAAAGAGAAAAGGCAGTTCAGTTTTGCTAAAAGTAGTACTTAAGAAGCACATTTAAATACCTTTCACATTCTAAGAAGTTTTATCTCAGATTTCCATCACCAGTTTTCAGAACCCAACATGAACCTTTTGTTGATACACATATTTCACTTAAAACCTGCAATGCAAAGAAGAATAGATGAGAATCACAGCATGGAAATATTTCATAAGGGAAAGAGACAGAATGAGAGAGAAAAGTGGGGAAGGGATTGCCAGAAAATACAAGCTGTGTATTATTTCATCAAGAAATTTTTAATTTATGCTTTGTTCAAAATCTCATTCAACATAAAGGTAACCTATATGGCACATAGGCAAAAAATCAACAAACTAAAAACTAAAAATTATATCAGGTCTGAGTTTTGAAAATTCACCTTCTGATATACTGTCTGGGCTATATCATCTACTTTTAGCTGCAACTTTGCAGCCTCAACTATGGAGGCCTTTTTAAGTTTGGCATTTGGTCCTTCGGCAAGGAAAAGATCAATAACAACTTTTCTGCAAAAGGAAAACCAATATGACCAAAGCAGTAGATTATGCAATCATACATAAAAAGAGAAGTTGAATGGGTATTACCTGAATGCATCACAATCTGGATGGTCAGGAGAAGATTTTGGAACATAAACACCATGAATATTTATAGCAACTTGACCAATAACAGCCTGAAGTTCCTCTATTGGAGCATCAACACCTTTTGCAGCAGCTAGTACTTCTTTTGCATCTCCCTTTGGATGGGAAGTCTTTGATACTGCCATTTCCCTTAAACGCTGACAAATTTGTTGGAAGCTGTCACAAGTTGGCACATGACTCAGAAGTTACTAGCAGAAGATAATAGAAAATTCCATGGTTGAGACTAAAACAGCACTGTATTTAATGGATGAGGCTAAGGTCAGGAGATAGACAAAGAGGAGATTGATAATTATAGAATTTATGTTGATCACTATTTCAACCAAAATAATAATAATAATAATAATCAGAATAATAGATAGCATCAAACTAATCATTACAGGCAGGACCAGCACAACCCAAACTGATTGAGAATTAATACTCAATGGAACTCTTAAATTCCTCTTGCGAACTCCAAAGCAGGATCAGTTAGATGGGAACAGACAGAAAATCTCATTACTGAATAATGATAGAGAGCAAAATGAAAATAGAAGATCCAAGTAGCTAAGATCAGATGAAAGCTATATTGACTTGACAAAGGAGCACATTATTCTTCCTCATGACTAATGATAATTGCAAATTCATTTGCAAGATCTCAAGGCCCCTTATCCTTTGGATTAACTTCTCTCCGCTCTCTGGCCAAAATAGTGACCATGCAAGGGCCAAAATTCAAGATAAATACTACTATTGACTAAACTTATCATGTCACTAAATATTACAAAATTATAGATAGGAAAAAAAAAAAAAAAAGACATTTAATCAGGGACTGCATTAGATACAGAAAAACTAAAGAATACTTCGTCATTCTATCTTTATTTGTATTGTAACATTTTTTAAAAGATAGAATATTTGCAAGCACAACAGAAATAACAAAATCATAAAGTGAAGCAATTTCACCTGCAAACCTTGTGATCCTTAAAGATTTTATTAAGGATCTTTGGTAAAGCCTGGCGAGTTTCATCTGACATTGGCATTCTTGACTGTCCACCGTTTGAAGATTTTGACGTTGGCTTAATTGAACTCTTCAATGCTCCAGGATCATTTGCAGTAGTAGGCCTTGACAAATTCTTCAAAGTAGGTTTGTCTCTACCTCCGAAAATACATTCAGATATTTGTTTCTCCTTGTCTGCCCAAGCTTGTTCCTCTTTATTTACAAGTTTAGGATAAAGTTTAATAAATGACACATCAGGATCCTCCTTAAATTTCCAATCAGAAAGCGTAGGCCTGTGTATAGCCAGGGTGCTTAGTACGTCTCCCACAGCCTTACGAATTCTATCTGGACGTGGAAGTGCTGAATCATTGATGGTGGGACACTTACTAAACTGAAGAAGAACAAAGTCTCTGGCTAGTAGTTCAATTCCTTGACCAGGCAGAAGTGAGCTTTTAGGAACCCACAATCCTTGAACTAATCGGGCATGTCTACAGAGGACTTCTAGTGTGTCTTCAACAGATACCTCAGGAGCAAAGCTCTTCAGAGCATCAAAACGATGGATGGGCGGCCCCTATTTATGGTGATCACAATGGAGTCACAATTTACTTGTTTTCAATGACATTAATGAAATTCAGAATTATGGAAGGAAACATGAAAGTCATAACCAAACAGAAAATAGACATATCAAACCCAAGAAGTGCGTTGTTTAAAAGCAAAAAAATCTTGCAGCCAGTATATCAGAAGTGAAGGACTTCATAATTTCTCTTCAATTTAGTGCTGGACTACTCAAAATTATGCAGGATTCAACCAAATCTGAAATAGTCTACTGTCATTGATAAATCAATCAAAGATAAATTTCCTAGAGAAGAAAGACAAACATGTTTCTTCATTGGATAGACACAGAAAGAAGTATGGGTCTACTTCAACCAAACACACCAGAGACGAAGGACTTGCACATAATTCTTCATTGGATGGACATAGAAAGAAGTATGGGTGTGCTTGGATAGGAACTGAAGACACCTAAACTCAATTCAACCATATACAGTAAAGCATGTCCAAGCTTTAAGTTTATTGAAATTTTAATCCCAGTTCAGATTGGTATTAAATTCTTTCAAGCTTGATTAGTTAAGCATGCAAATCATGAATGCATAGTATACATAAATCCTAAACTTGGAAACTCATGTACCAAGACATGATGGTCAGACAGTATATGAAAAATACTAAAGACGGTTTGTTATTTCTATTTGCCAAATAGACTAGAGACAGAGAGCCGCTAGTAACAATATAAGGACCGCCAGTACCAAGTCCAGCATTTAGACAAAATTCAACAATGAAAGTGAGCCCTTAACAAAATAACAACTTATTCAGGAACAAAACACAGTGAAATTTTAGACAATTTCATAGCCAAAACATGCCCAAATTAGAACACATTTTATTCAGCATAGAAGCATGAAATAAATAATTGCCATTCTGAGCAAACTGAGGCACAAACCTTAAGAAGAAGAGTTTTAAATCGTTCTTCCAGAGGCAAAGAAAGCAAGGACCTGAAAATCACAAGATAAGGAATAACATAAGAACATATATAAACAGCACTAGAGTGTTAGCATATATATCTCCTCTGGTTCTTGCTCATTGTGAGAAACTGTTGGAACTTGAAAAACAATTAATCCATAAAAATAGAGTGAAGTGAGAATTACCTCCTTGAAGGGTAACTTGATCCATTACTATCATTTAATGTGCGAGGACAGAAGGTATTCAAATAATCATCCCTTCAATTCATGGAAAACAAAGTGCATTTTACAACAATGTAGACTAAAGCAAAAACACTCAATGTATTATTCAATATGGCTTTCAGAACAATAAGAAAATTTGTACCTGCTCATGGAAAACTGAATAGGAGAATCCTCAGGTTCAACCATTTTCCTTAGATATCTAGCTGAAGCATCACTCCTTGCTCCATGGTACTTCAATGGAATCCACTTCTAGGAAAAGAAAGGGAGAGGAAGAAAAAGATTGGTAAATTCCCCATCAGTTAACATTATTTTTCCCTGTGGAGGTGAGGGTGGGAGACAATTGAGAGAATCGGATGGCTAGAATGGGATTTGAAATGCAGAAGGGAAAGAAAATGCATGCGGTTTTGCAGTACAAAATCTTTGGTTCATGGCTAAGATTGAACATACATGTGAATAAAGATCTTAAGGAAATAACTGGATTCTAATTAATGCATACGTGTTAACAAATACCTTCCATGACAATTGAAAATGCGCATCACATTCTATTACAGAAGTTCATAAGTAACTTTTTCCAATTTTTAGTGAAGTTTATTTGAAAAAAGTGATTTCACTTTTTTAGGTTGAAAAAATTATCCTTGTGTTCTTATGGATTAGACTTTGTTTTGAATATAATAGGTAAAAATATGTGTAGTGATAAATTTATAATTTGAATATTTTGTTTGATTTCACACTTAAACTTCTTCTTCACAAGTAAAAATTCTTTTTTAATGATTTTGACAAATGGAAAAAATGTGAGACAGCTTTTCAGAATTTCTGAACCAAACACAAAATTTCCATTAATCCACCTACAAATTTCTGAACTAAAACTTCACTAATACTCTACTACATGATTCAGAATTCAAATGCATGTCAGAAAGATCTAGAATGACTAAGGAATTAGTGAGTACTGAATAATAACTAAAGGCAAAAAGATCATATACCTCTCCAGTATCCTTGACCTGCTCATTGGAAGCTGATGGCTTATTCTATAAAATCAACCAAAAAATCGCATATAAAAAATCTGAAAATGAGCATAGATAGCAATATCTCAAAGAATTCTTCAAGTAATAAGGACTGAAGTAACACCAGCATGGCTAGGAAAGGACAAAGGAGGAACCTGTTTCTTTGCTGACACATTGGGTTTTTCTTCCTTAAGGTCTTCCTCTTTCATGGCACCTTCAAGATTGCTAGTTGCGCTCTTCTTCTTTCTGGGACCCTCAGATCTAGATTTCTCGGGTGAATGTCGAAGCTGTACAACTGCATGAACAGGGTTGAGGTGCAACTGCATGACAAAAAGAAGCATAAACCTTTACAAATTATTAAACAAGCTCACAGCTTCACAATATACCAACAAACATCATAAAGTTGAAAATAAATACAAGTCAATCTGATCAAAGATATACCTTATTGCCCACAAGGACCCCAACAGCATATCCAATTCCAATTGGAGGAGGCTTTGTCGAAGAGGTTAGAGTCTGCACAGACACCAGACAATGTGTATTTATTACCAGTAATATTGATTGGAATAATAAAAATACCAGCTCAAACAAACAGAAGTCTGGTTGTTGCAGTCTCCAATTAGGAATATGGCAGGGCTAATCTAACAGTTGATAGTATTTGTTAGAAGTACACAAGATAAAAGTGAAACTCGGGTTTACAGAACCAAAGCAGTCTACACTACAAAACCATAAACATTGAGCTTGCAGATTTAGCAATTAGTTCTATTCTATTTTTCAATATGATCTATCAGGTCCTAAAAGTAAAATAAACACTATATCCAGAACACGGTTTCTTTACAGGGCTTTATTTCACAAATCAGTGTATTATTAAGAGTTCATTTTTGCAATAAGTAAAGCAATCATTTCAACAAAATACCTCAAAATTCGATAACAATTATAATCCCATATATCATACAAAATTAAATGCAAAAGAAAACACGCCTGCTTGTTCATTAGAACTCGAGGATCAGCATCCTTATCATAATTGATCGAATCAACATCAAGTGCCAAATCAACCTCTACTTCTGAACTACCAGTCTTCATTCTCACCTGCAAAACAAATTAACCTCTCGTCGTTAATGGACTACATATCATCCAAATTTCCCACAAATGCTACTTCTCAATTTCCAAAACTCTATACAAACCTCTTCGCATCTCTCCTCAAATGCATAAGGCCGCCACAATGGCCTCAAAGGACACTGGAACACATACAGCTGAAATATCCAAATAAAAAGACATTTATAAAATAAAATAAATTACTTAATTCAAGCAAAACCAAAATAAAACAGAGTAACCGAAGATCAAATCCTCACATTAGTGTCAGGATTCATAGAAGGGTTAAAATACACGTCAATTTCTCTGACCACTTCATCTTCTCCATTCTGATTTAATTCCATATCCTCGTCTTTAGGCTGTTCTTCCGCGCTAGCATCGACGTCCATCGAAACAACGTCATGTGAAGCAGGTGCTTCGTTTTTAGCTTTAGCCGCAGCGACCAAATTCAACGGCAATGATGTTTTTGGTTCCAATTCCTCTTTCTTAAAATCAAACTCGTCCGACTGATGCTTCGGAAGTTCTGCTGATGATACTGCTGGTTCTGTTTTAGGTTTGATTTTGGAGCCCTTAGGGGCGAACCGAGATAGACGAGACGGGGCCCGTTTTGGAGCATCCAGGTCGTCCAGTTCCATGTCCGCCATCTTCACAAACTGAAGCTATGGAAATGTGGTGTTTGTTTTCAGTTTGTTCCAGGTTCCGAGTTCTAAAGTAACTTGATGTATAGTCCTCAGGTATGTATTTATACCCTCAACTCGCGCCCAGCGAAGCAGAATACTGTCGCCGGTGGAGATGGTGGGCTTTGCCTAGGGTTCAATTGCAGGAAATCTCGTTTTTAGTTTGCAGCCGAGGGAAAACATCTCATATCGAATAATATCAAATAATATCAAAAAAAAAAAAGAATAATATCAAATAAGCCGAAAAAAAAATCTTTTACCTTAAAATTTTTATTTATATTTATTAATTTTATAGATATATTCGGATTTTTTTTCAATTAACATATCAAAATAAATTAACTATTATTATAATTTAGTTTCTGAAAATTTTAACGATCAATTGAATTAAAGTAATAATACTTTTAATTATTAAATACAGTATAATAATAAAAAAATACTCGGTTAAAAATACTTTTTTGATATGACTCTTCAAACTTCATCTTGGATCCTCAAATATATCCCCAGACAACAAATTCATAGATTAAAGTGGGCAAGAATATGAACTGGATTCAGCGCAAAATCTATCTATACAATGTCACTTTTGGCCTCTATATGCTTGACTGGTGGGAGCGCTGCCTTTTCAGTATCCTTTTCTCTGTTATTTAACTAAGCTTCTATGATCTGATTTCATGCTTTTCTGGTTAATTCAATGGAAGTTTTTGGAATCTTTGACGCTGGAATTGGGTTTCTTTGAATCTGTATTGCTTTAACTTCTTTATAGATACTCTTGTGGTCGTGTTGATGTGGTTTGTATTCTACAATGGGGTTCGATCTATTTCGGAGTTGGGTGAAAGGTACGAGAAGTTCTTAGCATTATTTGGCAAGATTTTGTCTTCTACAACTTCAATCATAGGACTATATTTTGCAGATCTTTTGGCATTATCGTGATTTTTATTGTTTGTCTCTTGCTTTATGATTTTTTTTTTTTTTTTTGGTGAATCTGATATACCATTGATCCATAGAATTGTGGTCTAAGGACATTATTCCGATTCAAGATGCTGTCTTTTCTAGGTGTTTTTGAGAAGCGTGCTTCAAAATTTATTGCCTGATCACAGCATTACTGGCAGCTCTTGAAGTACTTTAGGGTTCTTAGTGTTCTGGGTAAAAGTTTCTTTCTCTGTAACCAGACATGGGAGAGAACATTGAACTACTTAGATCTTCATTAGGAACATGTTCATCAAAATTTTAAAGCTTTAGAATAGCTCCATGAATGGCAGCCTGTTGGTAAAATACAGACAAGTTATTCCCAAAATTTTAAAATTCCTCTATGTGTGATCCTTCCTTTGTTATTGGCAATCTCTTCCTTTCCCTCAGTTTATGCATGTGGTTTGGTACTTCTAGTATTTTTTTCTTATATAATATAATGCTCCTCGTTACCGTTAAATATATCAATTCATCTTTCCTCATATTATTTAATTCTTCTACGATAGATGGAGCATAATTTAAGGGGTTTTTTCACTCTCTTGATCTATCTTCCTGTTTGATGCCTGAACTCGTTGCATATTCTGATTTACTCTAGCTTCTGTTTTAATTTCTTGAAGCTTTTAGTTACCATGAAATATATTTAGACATCTCCTTGAAGGTTTTATGTTATTCTTGGACACGATACACTATACTAGGATAAAACATGAAGTGCTTAGTCAAGATTAAGGCTCACGATTTGTGAAGACTATTTACTGTTGTTATGTTGCTAGGAATTTTTATTTTTCTTTCTTTTTCAGACATTATGATAATAGGCTTTTAGCACTTTCCTTTTTATTTCCACAATTTTGAAATAAATTGAAAGCATAAAGCCTAGAAGAACAATCCATTTCAAGATCCTCTCTTTTGATTTTTGAGTTAGGGATAACAGACGATGTTTATGACAACCTCCGAAAGTGATTCAGGATATTCTGACACTGAAGCGACCTACAGATCCCCATTCATATCTTGTATGTTATTGTCAAAGAAGAACTTCCAGTGTATAGGTACTCTGATATTGCACTAGGAACTGTGAGTCTGTGACTATCTTTTCCGAGGAGAGTGTGCTTATGTTATTCATGACAACTTTGTCTTGGCAAAGATTATTCTGGGTACTATCATCTAACATGATAATTTTACGAGTCCTGATTCTGTTGTATGCCTACAATGGTTGAGATTCTTTGAATTAACTTTAGATTAAGGAGTAAAAATTTTCTTATGGTGGTTTTAGTCTGAACTTTTAGGTTTTAAGCAACAGTAGTTTCTTCAGTGTCCATAAGTTAGTTGTTATCAGACTCTGTTTGGGCTTACCATGATCTATAAATGTGTGATCCATGCAGGACAATGTGGTGAAACTTCATCAATTGCAAGGGGTCATTGAAGTTTATGTGTAGCTTTTATGCTTTAACATTGCTGCAACTTTAACCATCATACTGATCTAATGTATGGTTCGGTAATATATTTTAACTTCTATTTGATCAATGATTTTGTACTTTACTATGCTTTATAGTGCATGGTCTGAAAAATATTTCCATCTTTCAATGGACCAAAAAGATAACATCTTGAGAAAGTTGCAGTACTGTTAGGGAAGTGTTCTACTTAAGCCTTTTCGTTATCTTTTACATGGCCCTGTTAGAAGGGGTCAAAGAATCTTCATCCCTTTAATCCCAAAGGAAGAAAGAGAATCTTTTGATGGCACTATATAAATTGTCTTGGCTAAGGAGAACCAGCTGATTTGGCTGATGGTTAGGGTACACAAAAAAGGCTCTTCTTTTCTACTTGAACAAGAATAACTATTGTATGTATGTATTATGTATATCTTGTTCTTGAAGCTAGATATTCAACAGGATTTAGCAGCAGTATCCTCACTTTTTGAATGACCTTGTCCAACAACCCTAAATTTATATTTGAACTATGAAGTATGAACTTGATTTCAGTTTATGATGAAACTGATATGGGGGGTTTTTCTCATTTGAAACAGCAAGATGACTGATGGGGTTCATGACTTTACATACAGTTTAGTCTCACCAAGTCATTTTCAATAGCTGGCTTCATTGAAGTCTTGATTGACAATTTTCACTACTCTTTGCCCTCATTTGCTATCCCATTTCACAAGATAAAGAAGAAAAAAATAAAATAAAGAAAGATAAGGAGAAGAGGGGCCTTAAGAAAGAGATAAAAAGAACAACCACCAAAAAGAAGTTGCCCCCTCTTTCTCATCTGAACTCCAGTATCCATTTTCTTTCTTCTTATACATATATATGTATTGTCTTTGCCATCTTATGATTCCTTTTACCGCAGTAATTTCCCATTTTTCAGTTAATAATTTTTATATATACATGTATAATTATCTAAAGTACTAACGGGAGAACTTTGTAAATTGAACATTTTTCCAAGAATCCAACAATTTCTTCCACCATAAACATAGATAGTGAGTGTAAATTTTGCTCTCAAAGGTAAAACTCTGATTTAGCACAATAAGAAAGTCTCATTATGAAATATTAGAAATATAATTAATATATTTATAGAAATAAATCTCAAATGAGTAAAAAAAAAAGAAAATAATAAATTTTTTAGAAGTTAATTATTGTGGTTACAAGAGCTCATTCAATATATGAATAGATGAAACATGAGATTTGTGGAATGAAATAATTTTGATAGTAATAAATGATTGCTACCGTGCAATGTATAGTAATGTCCTAGTCATTTTTGTGGACAATGTGTTTCCATTTTAGTAAGTAACACATAAATGTCCCGAATAACTTCTGACTAATTTCAATAATTTAATGCACCCAAAAAAAAAAAAAAAGAATGAATGAAATCCACTATAAATTAATTCATCATTAGCCCAATAAAAGATATTATATATAATATTAAATCTTTGACTTTATATATTAATTTTCGATGATGTGGTACGAGTATCATATTCATTTCTCTTTAAGGTCTCTTTTGTAAGGTACAATTGAATATAATTGACCTTAACCCAAAATTAACTAGTAGATATTCAGGATTCTAGAGATAAGGGGTGTAACACTTAATTCCTATAGTTCGGGTTGACAACTCGACTCTAATACAAATTGTCACGATTCAAACTCATAAACACTTGTCGCGACTATGGATTTAGCAGCACCTACGATCAACTGCTAAGTATTGTCTTTACTATACTAAAAGACATACTTTGAATTGATTATAATTATGTAAATTCATTTGTTATATAATAATGAGTTTTGGAGGAGTGGATCCCAAGGAAGACCAGTCCAGCATGATAAGAACTTTGAAACTTAAAAGGAAGAAAATTTATTTAATTATAAAAATTTTTAAAAAAAAAAAAATAAAAGAAAAGGGGAAAATGCAATGAGAGTCAATGGAAATAATAATGGGATATATTGAGAAAAGTCGTGCCGGCTTTGTGGTTGTTATGCTCCCAGCGTACACTTTCTCTCTCTATCTCAAACTCTATGTAATGTTTTTATATAAAAAACATATTTTTTAGTTTTTTTAATATTTTCAATTCACTTCCTTACTAAAATATATATATATATATATATATTTTCAAATCAGTTCACAACTTTTTGTGTTTTTATTTTTTGGTTTCATACTTACTGGTTTTAACAGTTTCAGGTCACGTGATAGCTCATGTGCGTGGAATAACCTTTATGGCGGTTGATTTAAGAAAAAAAAAAAAAAAAAAGTGTTGTCAAAAAAAGGTCCTACCGGGAGTCGAACCCAGGTCGCTGGATTCAAAGTCCAGAGTGCTAACCACTACACCATAGAACCGCATATGCCATGTGATACAAAATTTATTTATTTATTTATTTATTTTTTAGAAATTATTTATTTTATTTTAATTGTTAATTGTGTATTTTTGAGATGTTAGAACTATATGTATATATAATTTTATAAATAAATTTTAAATTAAAAATACTCACATCTTATTAAAATATACAACAAATTATATTAATATATATATATAAATAAAATAATAGGCAAACAAACTAATAAGTTATTTTATTTTATTTTTTTGGAAAATAATAAGTTATTATTTGTTATGTATACTAAAATTTGATTGAGTAAAAAAAAGAAAAAAGGGAAAGAGACTTTTGATTATAAATAGTATAGAAACAATGTCGTCTATGGATTGTTTGGAAAAGTCAACACAAAGAAACAAATAGACAAATATATCAATGACCGTACATTAGAAGAAGAGAAAAAAAAAAAAAAAAAACATCCCTCGCCATGACGGAATCTGCTTTGTGTTTGTTTCCCAGTACATTTTTAGACTTCATTTCTTGTATAAATTTAGATACACTACTTTTCTAATATATACATACATATATTGTACGTAAAATTGTTAACTTATTATGTACCAAATATATATATTATTATTGAATTCTTAGATCTCATATACAAGTTTTCGAGTTCGAATGTTGTTAATGAAAAAATAAATGTAAGGAGAGCTTCTTTTTAATAGGAGTGATACAACTTCGACTCTAATTTAATCAAGGTTCAAAAGTGACTTATCGAACATAAAAAAATTACCAAAAAAAAATATATATATATATATATTTGCTATGATGAAATTAACAATATTTTGACTAAAAATGGTATTGATGATTTGAGGCGCAACTGAACTGGTAAAAACTTTAATTGATTTAAGTGAAGTTAAGGGTTCAAACCTCACTCATGTATGCAACTGTTTAAAATTTGGGGCTAGAGCTTCTTCCTGCAAGGGACCAACCTAGTTCGAACGAGAATTAGTTTAGATGTTGATTTAGCTTAAAAATGTCCTCATATAGTTTGAAACTCATCTAGGACATCCCGTGCCTAAGCAAAAAAAAAAAGTTAATGGTTCAAACATTAACTCATGTATTCAACTGTTTAAATTTTAGGACTAGAGATTCCTTCCGCAATGAACCAACTCGACTCGAACAGAGATTAATCTAAATATAAATTAAATTAAAGGCAACCATCACATATAATTTGAACTCATTTAGAACAGAGTGCAAAAAAAAAAAAAAAAAATTGGTATTGACGAAATTGAGTCTTACTGGACTCCACATAGAGAAGAATGGATAGAAGTTCCGCGTTTGGCAGTCCAAAGTTGACCTTTCAACCATATTTGCTATTAAGGAGTTCAAAGGCAAAAGGAATAGTGATACTTAAACCTTATGAAATTGACATTATGAATTCTCCAAAATTATGTCTTTACAATTAGTATCTCTCTAACCTTGTTTGGTTAGGGCCACAAAATTAAACTAACTCATAAATATGTTTTAATCTGTTAGGATAATATACAATGTTTTTTTTTTTACAACTAATATTGAAATATTTTTATTTTAGTGGTAAAATAAACTATAAGGTCATCTAAAGTCCCATGTCATTATTTATATTTTCGACAATATAGATGGTTGACATGTAACTATTTAATAACTATATTTTGAAACATATCATTAGATCAAGATCAAGTTTAAAGAAGAAATAAAAAATGTCATTGGATCATGATAAAGTCAAAAAATGCCCTCGAATTCACGATGAATCAATAGAGATAAGACATTTTTTTTTTGCTACTTTATTCGCAATCGGTAAAGACTTTGAACTCAACTAAATCATAATTGAATTACATCTGACCCCTATTGAGGAAAGCTCTTCTTACATAGGTAAAATTTAAACTCGAAACTTTTGTATATGAAAAACTAAATTCTTTTTTACCAAAAAAGTCTTAGTTGTTAATAATGTTTTTATGACAATTTTTTTCTAATTTATTTTATTTATATATATAAAAAGGTATATTTGATATTTACAATACCTGATCTGATTAAAAGAATAGTGTGTGCATTACTAAACAGGGGAGACTTTTCGGAGTTTCTCTTTCCATCTCTTAATTTTCCTTACTATTCCTCTTTCTTCATCTCCCGGTTTTCTTTTTCTTTTCCAAGCCGCCTCTTTCTCATCTCCGGCATTTTGTCCTCCTTCTTCCCTCTGTTATACGCAGTCTTGATTTTTTATTTTGTCATGAAAAGGAAAAAAACCAGATATACCTGAAATGGATAGCTAGATTTCAGCTTAAATTAGAAACTCTTTAAAGTCATATATATCAAAGAGTCCAACTTTGAGGTATTTTTTGACCGCCTTATCATAGTTGCAGACGACGAGTTTGCTTTCTTGAATTATTCATCTACTCAGCTTTGAAGCTTAGTTTTGTGAGATGGGTTTTGTTGATTAGCTCATTTTCTGATCTGGGTTTTTGGGTCAGAAGCTGATTAAAGCTGGTAGTTGGGGTATAGAAAAAAAAAAAAAAAAAAAAAAACCCCAAAGATTGACTGGTGGATTGATAGACAAGAACAGAGCTTCTAATTATAACCCTAAGACTTTAGATACCCAAAAAGTTTTTTTTCCAGCATAAATGCCCCAAAATTTCCTCTTTTAGCCACCTAAAATTCCTCTTTAACGATTCCATATGCCGTCTGATTTAGACAACTCTTCTGTCATGAATGATTCCACGGCCTCTGGGGAAGCTAGTGCTTCTTCTTCTGGTAATCAACCGGCACCTCCTAAATCAGCTGTGAAGAAAAAGCGAAATCTTCCAGGAATGCCAGGTAAGAAGAGTTAAATGGAAAGTGAAAAGAAAAAAAAAAAAAAAGAGTAAAGAAAAGAAAGGCAGATTACTTTCCTTTTGTTCTTGATTGAAGTGAAATTAATTTTGGACTTTTGATTTGTACTTTTGTAGATCCGGATGCAGAGGTGATTGCTTTATCACCCAAGACTCTGTTAGCGACAAATCGATTTGTTTGTGAAATTTGCAATAAGGGGTTCCAGAGGGACCAAAATTTGCAGCTTCATAGGAGGGGACACAATTTACCTTGGAAGCTTAGGCAAAGATCAAGCAAAGAGGTCAGGAAAAGAGTATACGTTTGCCCTGAACCGACTTGTGTTCACCATGATCCTTCACGGGCCTTAGGAGATTTGACTGGAATCAAGAAGCATTTCTGCAGAAAACATGGGGAGAAGAAGTGGAAATGCGATAAATGTTCGAAAAAATATGCAGTTCAGTCGGATTGGAAGGCTCATTCAAAGATTTGTGGGACTAGAGAGTACAAATGTGATTGTGGGACACTTTTTTCAAGGTGAATTCTTGATTTTCTCTTTAACTTTCCCGTTTTTTTTTGGGGGTTAATTCCTTAAATCCCTCAAGAATTCTTTTGCTCAAGAACTGCTGTGGTGATTTGTAGGAGGGATAGCTTTATCACGCATAGGGCTTTTTGCGATGCACTAGCAGAAGAGAGTGCCAAAACACAGACGGTTGCGGCACCTCCTAGTGCAGAAGAGGATCCAAAGCTTCAAAGTGCAGAAACATCATCTCCGACCCAGCCACCATCTCCTCAACCACCAGCAACCGCCGCTGAGGCCGCTCCCCCAGCTCCTGTTCCTCCACCTCCTTGCTCTGTTGTGATATCTTCAACTTTGCCCATTCAAACACCAGGTATTTTTGTCTCTATGTTGCCAATTTGGGTTCTTTTCCTTATTCTGTAATCTGTGTTTTGGCGGTTTCTACTAATTCTGCAAAGCAACAAAATTGTTTTGTTGTTTTTTTGTCTATTGATCTTGGAGTGTAGTTAATTTTGTCTATTACTTATCTTTGTTGTTTTCTGCAATTGTCTTTTACCATATTGTTTATCTTCTACCATATGAACAAGGAGGAATTCTGTAGCTTAAAAAGGGAAAAACATATATTAATTAGATATTCAATCTGTGCAATCTTTTGGTAAAGTTAATAGACAGAGATCCAACCAAAAGCTAAAAGGAGAGTAAAAGCAGCAAATGAGAAAGGAGACTATTATTGAATCTCTTTTTTCTCGCATTAAAAGTTCTTTAATACTAAGAAAAGCTCAATTTTTTTTTTCATTTTCTTGATTGTTGTTTACATAAGAAGCTTTTCTTTCTCATTCTTTTTGTTTAACTGATGTTATCTTTACAGAGGAGCCTGAAATTCCCAATAAAGATTCAACTCCACCACAGATTCTTGAGGAAACATCTGCTGTAACTAGTACCTTAACAGGAAGCTGTAATAGCAGCAGCAGTTCTAGTAGTAACGGAAGTACAACAAGCAGTGTGTTTGCAAGCTTGTTTGCCTCCTCAACTGGAACAGGAAGCTTGCAATCTCAAGCACCGCCAGCATTTACAGACTTGTTCCGGCCTATGGCTCATCCGGAGAGCACCTCCGAAATAGTACCATCTTCGTCTACAGAACCTATAGCCCTCTGTCTTGCTACAAATCATGGCTCATCAATATTCGGAACAGCAGGTCAAGAACGTAGGCAATATGCTCCTCCTCCACAGCCTGCTATGTCTGCAACAGCTTTACTACAAAAGGCTGCTCAGATTGGAGCTGCTGCAACAAACGCCTCACTTTTGCGAGGTTTTGGAATTGTGTCTTCTTCCTCTAATTCGAGTGGAGGCCAACAGGAATGGAATGGGAGACCAATTGAATCCGATAATGCATCATTGACAGCTGGCTTGGGATTAGGCCTTCCTTGTGATGGAGGGTCTGGATTGAAAGAACTAATGCTTGGAACTCCATCTGTATTTGGTCCCAAACATACTACTCTTGATCTTCTTGGATTAGGGATGGCAGCAGGCGCTGGTCCAACTAGTGGTTTATCTGCTTTAATGACATCTATTGGTGGTGGCCTAGATGTTGCCACAGCTGCTGCAGCTGCAGCTTCCTTTGGTGGAAATGAATTCACTGGAAAAGACATAGGCAGAAGAAGCTCATGACAGGACATAATTACTCATGGTTGAGGTTGACTTAAAGGCTGAGATAAATGCCAAAAATTTATCAAATGGCATCAGAAAGAAGAAGTCTTTGGTCTGGCAAAAACCCTTAAAAAAAATCTAAGCATGACACAATAGCAGTGAAGAATCCCTTTTTAAAATATTGTTCTGCTTCCTCTCTACTGATGGGCGAAAAAAGCAACCCTTTTGCAATGTAATATATATATATATATATATTATATCAAGTAGGCCTAAGGTCCACTGACCTTTTCTTCTCTACTATATATAAATTTAAGATGATGTTACAATGTGCTTGCACTGTTGAGGATATTAATAATCAGTCAATTCAGTTGGAAGAAAAACACAGTACCACCACAAACTTCTTCTTGTATTGACAGTAGTCAAAATTGTTCATTTTCCCATAGTTGAAAATGGAATTTATTTCACATTTCCCTTAGTGTGCTTTGATTTGATACAACTATATAAGGTTATACAAGAGCAGAAAATGGAAAGTGTCCCAATCTATAAATAGAATCTTTACGGGTTCAAGCAGATTTACGAGTTTAAAACACATCACTGAGTAAATAAAGAATTTTAAATCTTTACTTAATAATTGCTCGGTGATCTTTATTATGTCATAATAAAAGAAAAGAAAAGAAAAATATGATTGGATAATATGAGGATTGGTGTAGGTCATTGATTACTTTTTAGTTTAAGGATAGGTTGAAACAACCAATAAGAAAGCTAATTCTCTCTAAATTGAAAAAGATAAAACTTATTATTATTATTAATTTAATCTTACTCTTACGTTTGCTTAATTTTTATACTATTAGTAGTTAATTTAATAATAAGGAAAATTATTCAAGTAGGTAGATCATTAATGGCCACCAACTTTTATTTATTTGTCAAAATCTAATTTGGTTATGAATGGTAACTTTTTTTTTTTGCATTTGTCCCAGGGATTTTTTTTTTATATTTATGTATAAATAAAAAAAATAAAATAAAATTATTTGATCTTAGCATGAATATATATTCTAAAAAAGGAAATTATTGATACGAGTAATAATTAATTTATTAAAAGACGGCAATGAATTATACTAATAATATTTACAAGAAGAATAATAATTTAAAATGGTGCAGTTAGCTAAAAGAAAACTTAATGAAGGTTGATTAAGTGAATGCGGTCAGCATACAAGAGGACTTTGACATTTTTCTTGGACGGTATTTAAAAAATAATAATAAAAAAAAAAAGGAAAAAACAAAAATAGCTTTTGAAGGTCAAAGTTATGCAATTTATAAGTTTAAAATAAGTTATTAAATAAATAATTTTAATTTTATGTATTTATTTTAATAAATGTTTTAGTGATTTCTAACATATTTTTAGTATCAATAATATTGAAAAAAAAAAGTGAAATTAAACTTTTATTCCCTATATTAGATGATCAATCAGATTTGTAGTTAAAGTCTAAAGTCAATTATTATTATTATTATTATTATTTTTTAATAATTATTGTACTATATAAGTCATATTAATATATTATTTCATCAATAATAGTACTATGATCAACCAAAATATTTCAATCTATATCTCTTACTTTTACATTCATGCCTTTGCTAAAACAAAAAAAGTTTGTCCTCTAATTTTTCTTTTCTTTTTTTTTTTTAATTATTAAATAAAAAATTGAATCAATATTTGAAATGCTTGTAAATAAAAAACCCAATAATATTTATCAAAATTATACTCTAGTAGTTAATGCATTATTATTGGAATCAAAAGTAGTTCATGATTTGACCATTTTCTTTTTAAAAAAAAAAAGAAAAACCATTATTTTTCCTTTCCTTTCCTTTCCTCTTCCTTTCTAGAGTTTTTTTTTTTTTTTTTTTTTTTTTTTTTAACCATCCGGTATCCGAATCCACACGGACCGACTAATTCGGATTCGGTCTAGGATGCACTCGCAGAGTCCAACTCTTACTCGAGGGTGAGGGTCTGACCTAGAGCTTTTTAAGGTGGCGCTAACCACTTCAGGAGGATTCGAACCCCGAGGAGATGCTTTAGGAGTCCTCTTACCAACTCCCCCAAGCTGCTGGGTTCCTTTCTAGAGTTTTTTTGATAATTTATCCGTGTGTAATAGTCACTTTGGGTCCCAAATAAACTGGATTCAGGCTACGTCGAAGTCCATTGGAGGGAAGCTCTCCCTACACCTGTCTCTCTATAGATAATGTTCGAATTCGAGACCTTACATATAAATATCAAACTCGTTACATTTGGATCAACATGTGTCGGTAACTTCCTTTCTAGAGTTAACCACATAGGGCCTGAAAAATGGATTAATATTATATTCTAAAGGTCCATTATATTAGTCATTGGGTTTTATTTCTTTTGAACGGATACGGCCCAAATTTTGTAACGCCATTTTCTTTATCGTCCGTAAATTCTGTAACGCGAAGGTGAGTAGATAACAGAGTTGGAGGCGGCTCCGATGGCCGGACTGAGGATTTAGGCTTCGGAGTTTATCGCTTCTTTCTTTCTTTCTTTCCGGCGAAATTAGTTGATTCCATCAAAAAAATTTCATGAGCTTATTTATATATAGGTTACTGCTGTAAATAAGATACCTTCAGATAAGGTTCTGCAATCTGCTGGAGCTAATCCCTCATTTTTGGTGCAGGTTTCTGTTATACTGATACTTTTTATTTAATTTTTTTTTTCTTTTGGGTGGGGAAGTGGGGGTTGAGTTGTTGTTTTTCAATCTTTGAGCTGAGCCAAGCTGTTTTTCCGCCTCAGCTGGCGGAGTTAATACTCCTTGTGCGGTTTTGAAGAGCTCTATTCAATTGGGGGGGTTTATTAACTAAAGAAACTGTATTGATTTTAAGATATTTAGAGAATGCAATCTGGGCTACTTTCAAATCTGAACTCTGCTAACCGCTTCGGGGTTCAGAGAGCTTTAAGAGTAAAACAAGGGCAAACCCGTCCCTTAGTAGAAGCTTTGCCTCTGAAAAGGACCGAGAAGTTTGAGATTTATGGTCCTCGAATTGGTGGCTGTAGGGGCATGCATTCTGCCATTGGAGCTTTATCACAAGCTCTTACCAGTTCCATAGTATTGAGCTCGTCTTCCTTGACTAATAGACAATACAAGAGAATAATGGCTGCTTCTAGTTCAGTGGCTGCGTCTAGTGATCTTGTTGTGGATAGCTTTTTGTCGAGTTCTGGCAATGTTTCAGGCATTGGAAAGTCATGTGGGGTTTATTTTAGCAATAGAAGTCTCCATTATTGTCAAAAGGCTAGTCTAAGTTTGAGAAATGAGGAAGCTCAAAAGAGGAGCAAGTTTTCTGGGTATTTTGTGTATGATTCTGCCATGAGGCCCGACAACTCTAATCCATTTTTTGGCTCAATATTTAAAAAAAGATACAACACTTCATCTTCGACATGTTACTCAACTGGGGATACCCCTCATGTATTATCTGAGGAATCTACGTCTGATGAACGGATTGCAAACTCTGAGGATCAGTATGTACTCTAGCATTTTCTTGTCTTCGTTTTATATTGTGAGAGAAATTTCATACTAGAGCATGCTTCTTGACTATCTCTGCACTGATTATTGGTACTTCAGTAGATGATGAACATGCTTGTTACCTTTAGAATTGTTTTCTTAGTATTCTAATGAAAGTCAGTAGCAGTCGGAGAGGGTATGGTTAAAAATGTTCATAATTTAAAAAATTTGCAGAAATTGTGATCAAAGGATGTTAAATTTCAATAGGTCAAGCCTCAAACATTGGTGAATAGGTGATGTATGTACATATAATTCGCCAGACACCTTGATTCTTATTTATATCCAAACTTGCATTTGTATGCAAATTTTCCGAGATAGTGGTATGGTCTTTAACTAAATTGCTTGGCAAAATGTTGCCGAGTCCAGGAAAATCTCTGGTGATAGAGCACTGAAGCTTCTCTCTGGGTCTTGTTACCTGCCACATCCTGATAAAGAAGCAACCGGTGGTGAGGACGCCCACTTCATCTGTGCTGATGAACAAGCAGTTGGTGTAGCTGACGGAGTTGGTGGCTGGGCAGATGTTGGGGTTAATGCTGGAGAGTACTCCCGTCAACTCATGTCTAATTCAGTTAAAGCTATTGAAGATGAACCTAAAGGATTGATTGATCCAGCTCAGGTGTTAGAGAAAGCATACACAAGAACAAATGCCATGGGCTCCTCAACAGCTTGTATTATAGTGCTCAATGATCAGGTTTCATTTGCTACATTCTTTTCATCCAAAATGCTTCACTAGTTTCATGTTTCACCAGCTAAACAAAGTGAGCACTTGTTACTTCCATAATTTATACATAAGGTTGATAAGTAAAATAGGATTGTGAAAGGACTGGACAGTGAAGCTATCCTCTAAAACTACAGGTCTATTTGTAAAATATTTAAGGGTAACAAGGAAGAGATGAAATCTGTAGCTTAAGTGCAATTACAAAATAAAACTTTATAGGTTTGACTATATTTTAAGTTTTCTGTGTCATTTAGATGATTTCCTAGTTTGTTAACCTCCTGAAAGTTTGTGAATTATTATGTGGGTATCATCCATGTGTGTTCTTGAGTATAAATATGACTAAAGAAATTATCCAACAAGTACTCTGTAGCATGTAGTATAACCTAGAGGAAATTATTAGGTTGACCTTGACCCCTGTGGAGTTGAAGGAAAGACCCAAGAATGAGGAAGTTGTAAATATGGCATTTAATAATTTAGAATATCATTATGTCATTATCTTCATAGATGTTCAATCGTGTTGAAAAATATGAAAGTCCTTAGTATCAAGATTTCTGTCGTTTTTGGTATAGAAGTTTGGGACATTTTTGCTATGTCTTTGATATCCTTCATTTCTGTGGTGTAGGCTCTTCATGCCATCAACCTTGGAGATAGTGGCTTTATTGTGGTCAGAGATGGATGTACTATTTTTGAATCTCCTGTACAGCAACATGGGTTCAATTTTACCTATCAGCTAGAAAATAGCAACAGAAGTGATTTACCTAGTTCCGGGCAGGTGGTTTTCTTTTTTCAGTTATTCTTCAATTTATTCACTCTTTCTAAATCAGGGTCTTTAGACACTTCTTCAGATTCTGAATATTTAGACCATATTACTTGTGATGATGAATTAATAACATATCTACATTTTTTTGGCCAGGTTTTCGATATTCCTGTTTTACCTGGGGATGTCATTGTTGCTGGGACGGATGGCCTGTTTGACAACTTATATAAGCACGAGATAAATGCAATAGTTGTTAGTGCAGTTTCATCTGGCTTCAGCCCTGAGGTGACGGCTCAGAAGATAGCAGCTTTGGCACGCCAACGAGCTCTGGATAGGACAAGGCAAACTCCATTTTCTACTGCAGCACAAGAAGCAGGCTTCACATACTATGGCGGTAAACTTGATGATATCACTGTTGTTGTTTCTTATGTCAGTAACCCGAGCAGCAACTAAGTTCTTTAAAATACTATGATCTTTTGCTATCTTTTATTTTTCTTCACCATTCCCAGAACTGAAGCAACTTGTTGTATTTGTTAATATACCTTTCTTTCCCTCAGAAGAATCCCCATTTTTACATGTTAGAACATGCATTTGCACATAAACACAGACGGATCTAACGCTTTATATCTCCAAATTTTGAAAAATCTTTAAAAAGAGCTCTTACGTGCATAACCTCTTATCTTCCATATGAAGTAGGTAGTGTTATCCCGCAGGTTATCATTTTGTTCTGATATCACAATATATATATATATATATATATATATATATATATATATTCTGTAAGAGTTGGGTTCTGTAGGTATCACTTTGTAAAGTGTCAAAATGTTATGTGAAAAGTTATTTCCATTTACAAAACATCAAAATTTAGAGGGAAAGGAAATGAAACTAAACTTCAGCTTATTCAAATATGCATTGCTGTATCTCTGCGCTAAGAATCTTATGAAAGAAACAAAATCAAGCTATATATTGCTCAAGATTCTTCTTGCCCTTTTTTGGTTACCGCCCTGTTCTCCATGGTCTTCTCGCCATTGTTCTTGTCCTTGTGCTGCTTTAGCTGTTTCCTCCTCGCTTCTTGCTTGTGCTTGTTTGTGTTCTCTTTTCTTGTCTGTCCATTCTTCTTGCTCTTCTTTCTCCCTTTCTTCTGGCTGTTGTTGTTCTTGCCACTCCTCTTCTGACTCTTCCTGGCCTTCTCCCCACTGTCCTTGTCCTTCTGCAGCTTCTGCTTCTTCTTGTTCTCTAGCAGCTTTCTCCTCCCTTTCAGCTTGTGCTTCTCTCTCTCTCTCTGCCTCTTGTGCTTGTGCTTGTCCTTGTCCTTCTGCAGCTTCTGCTTCTTTTTGTTCTCTAGCAGCTTCCTCCTCCCTTTCAGCTTGTGCTTCTCTCTCTCTCTCTGCCTCTTGTGCTTGTTCTCTTTCTCTTTCCCTTGCTGCCCATTCTTCCTGCTCTCGTTGTTGTTCCCTCTCCCTTTCTTCTTGCTCTTGCTTTTGTTGCTTTTCTTGTCTCTCTCTCTCTTCTTCTTCTTCTTGCTGTTGTTGTTCACGCCGCTTCCTTTCTTCTTCCTCCTGCCTCCTCTGCTGCTCTTGCCTCTCCTTTTCTTCTTGCTCTCGTTGCTGTTCTTGCCACTCCCTTTCTTCTTCTTCTTGCTGTTGTTGTTCACGCCGCTTCCTTTCTTCTTCCTCCTGCCTCCTCTGCTGCTCTTGCCTCTCCTTTTCTTCTTTTTCTCGTTGCTGTTCTTGCCACTCCCGTTCTTCTTCTTCTTGCTTTTGCTGCTGTTCCTGCCTCTCTCTTTCTTCTTCTTCTTGCTGCTGTTCTCGCCGCTTCCTTTCTTCTTCCTCCTCTCTCCTCTGCTTCTCTTGCCTTTCTTTTTCTTCTTGCTCTTGCCTCTCCCTTTCTTCCTCTTCCCTCTTCTTTTGAGCCTCCTCCTCCTCCCTCTTTCTCTGTGCTTCCTCTTCCTCTTTCTTTCTTGCTTCTTCTTCCTCCCTCCTTTTCTCTTCCTCTCTCTTTCTAGCCTCTTCTTCTGCCTTTTCTTCTTCTCTCCGTCTTTCCTCCTCAATTTCTTCCATCAACCTCATCCATTCTTCCTCAGCACACGATTTGCAACCCAAGATAACTGACTTATCCTGTTTGTCCAAAAGCTTCTCATAAGTAGAAACATTAATTCCAAGCGATGCCGCCATGATATCCCTGTCCAAAGTCCCCTGAACCGAAGCTTTCCCTGCCAAGTATTGAGGATGATTTCTCTTGGTTGAAGTACTGAATCCCACGAATACAAATGTTTCATTGTTAAACGCCATCTGTGCCATAGCATGAAACCTCGGAACAACTAACAAATCGCCTTCCTCAACAAAAAACCTCGTATCATTGCATTTCGATACATCCATCATTCTAGGACAAACTACATGGAACATCCCCTTTCCCTTTACTGGTACTACCACTTCAGCAGCCATTGGGTTCCAGTGAGGTCCCATCATTGATCCCTGCAAGAAAGATCAAAACTTCAGAAATTAAAGAAAGAAAGATGAAAACATCAGAACCTAAAGAAAGAAGAAAGAAACTTACTTCAGTCAAGTAGACCATGAAGACTCCATATTTGGAACCTCTAAAGGGAGCATATTTTTTCCTGTCTACAATAGTACTCCACCCATGGTCATTCTTGAAATCTGGATCTTTGTCATTTATGTTGAAGAGTTTCGATTTCTTGTGCTTGTTGCTCAAGTCCAAAATTTTGTACATTTCTTCCATGAATTCATTCTCATACTCTGTCTCCCGCAGCATTGTGTTCTGCTGCTTCTTTTTCTGTAATCCATGAATGATTGCACCTGGCCTCGTCCCATTTCTTATTTCTTCTATCAATGTTTCCGGAGCCTTTTTACATATATATATAAAAAACAAAAACAACCAATTAGGATCGAAAGCTTGACTAGGAATTGAAAATTTGAAATAGTAAATCAAGAATGTTGTACGGACCTTGAAGATTGCGCGAAGAACAGTTTCATCAAAGCCAAGAACAAGGTCACTTATGCTCGAGTAAGGTCTAGATGACTGCTCCTGATGAAGGGGTTTTTTTTTTTTTTTTGTTTTTATTTATGAATAATTATTGATAATTAACTTAATTAGAATAGAACAGAACAGGGGAAATTCAAATTCTTGAATATGACTTACATTGAAATCATAGTCAGGATTATCAAAAATGGCAATAACTCTAAGCTTTTGTCTCTCGTTTTCCAAGTCACTTTGTATGGAAAAAACAGACCCAGAACGAAGCCTGTGTACGTCGCCTTGTTTTAATTCCCTGTGTTCCTTTTCATCTTCATCTAAGTAACTCAGTTTCCCACTCCCTGCAGCAATACTCAAAATCTGACATATGTATGTATATATATATTTCAGATTAAAGAACATTAATTATGTATGTACCTGTCTGGACATAGAAGACCATGTCATAATGCAGGAGAACAGGAAGAAACAGGGAATTAGGTTCCAAAGTGATGAAGTGAAGTTGAAAAGGCTCATTTCCATCAGTGACTACAGCTTCAGAGACATCTCCATATTCAGTAGAAAAAATGGTGGATCTTTCATTTTTCTTTAGTAAAGGTCCTAATCCCACAAGACTCTGTTCCTTCCATAATTGTGCAGTAGAAGTAGTACTGACATTCTCGCTCAAAATCAAAACAAGAACCACCCAAAAGAAAGAAGATGCCGAGATAAGTAGTTTTTTGTTCCACATTTTTCTTTTTCTTGTTTCTCCTAGCTGCAGGTCTCTCTGTTCTGATGTGAACCAGAATGGGTAAATTTGTTTGTTTTTAAATCTACGCGAGAAGAATAGATGATCATGAAGCGGGAAGAGAGAGAGAAGCTACGTGGCTTTTGCATGGACACGTGGATGATGACAGCATGCCACGCGGCAGCTCCTTAGTAGAAGGTTTTCAGCGTTTCATGCATATGCAAGAAATTTGTTGTATTGTATGCAAATTGGACTAAGAATTATCCTTCAGTGAGAAGCTTTCTTTTAACCTAATCTGATTACTTTGGGCCTCTTGGGTTGATAGGCTTTTAAAATAGGCCCAATATGATAAATATGGGCTCCTTGGATTGACATGGCTTTTAAAAGAAGCCCAATTAATTCCTAATTGGGTTTCAGACTTTCAGTTTGGAAATGGCCCTATATTATTATTATTATTATTATTTTCTTTAGATAGTATGTCAATAAATAAATAAATAAATATATTTTTTTAATACTCATCTGGGCGTTCGGTGTCCCCACCTTATTTTGTGAGATTAATCTAGACTCGATCTGCTGAGCGCTCGCAGAGTTCAACTTTTACTCGAGGGTGAGGGTCTGACCCAAAATTTTTTAACATGACGCTAACCACTCTAAATAAATTCGAAACCTCGACCATCCGCCTTGGAGGAAGCATTAGGAGTTCCGTGCACCAACTCCCTCAAACTACCGAGTTATTAAATAAATAAATTAATTATTAGGCACAAGACAATAAAAATAATAAAAATAAAAGTAAATCCTGAATAATCTGACTTTAGTCAGATTATTCAAGTTGATAATTACCACATGGAAATATTATTGAATCAAAAGTGGAGTTTTTCTTCAAATCAAAATTTAACATATCCTAAGGTTATTATATAATTAATTAATAATATTGTTTTTATATAGAAGAAAAAAAAGAAAAAAGAAAAGTGACCACAATGCAAATGCATATGGTTACTTTGTTTATATATATATATATATATATATATTATATATATAGAAGATACCCTCTCTAGTGTATGTTGATTGGGAGTGGACCATTCACTTTATTTGACAATTCACAATGGCCAAAAAATAAAAATACAAAAAAAAGGAAAGAAAGGAAAAAGGAAAATTTTAAGCCATGTATATACAGTGAATCCTTCAAATATTTTATTACTATATAGATTATTGTATCATCTATTTTTTTTTTAAGACTAATTAGTACTTAAAATCATATTTGCACTCGTATAATTTAACTTTTATTTTGAAAAGGTTTTATCTTACTTGACTTTTATATGACGCTCATAATAAATGTCAAATTTGTAATCTTATATACTATTTATAATGCGTTTTCTCATTGTATATTATTTTAAACTGTACAAATATGATTATAGTGGACCTTCTTAAATATTTTACAAAATATTTACATATGTTTTTTAATTTCATTAAATCAATTAATCGTGTAATTAAAAAAAATTTATAACAGAATAAAACAAACAACTTTTTTTATGAGAAAAATGTCTCATAAGGTGGACTATATATATATATATATATCCACATTCCACTATTTGTAATCCCCCCCACCCCTCACCCCCCCCCCTTTTTTTTTTTTTTTTTGTTTCCTTTTCTGTTGTTGGTGACACTCTTTTTATGAGTGATATTAATCAGAATCTCAACCCATCAAAATTTTTTTTTGCTACTTTTGTGTGGCTGAAGCTTTCCCATACACACACTTTTCCACCGCGTGTATTTTTCAGAGAAACCTTAATGCCTAAGTATACTTGACTTTTATTTTATTTTATTTTTTATTTATTTAATGTTTTTTCTCTCTATAAATTAATATAATATAATATATTATTTTGTTGTTAATTAGTTTGATAAAACACGTTTATGAATTCTGGATTCCAATTAAAAGCCTCCTTAATTTGTTGATAATCATATGGTTTTGTTTATTTATTTGTTTTGAAGGAAGGATATATATATATATATATATATATATACATTATTTTTTGGAAATAATTAAAGAGAAAAGAATATTTCCAGCAGCTGCTATAACGTCATATGTAATAAAAAGTAGGTTTAATTTTTGTAATATCCTAAAAGATAGATGCCCACCTCCATGAATTGTCACATCTCTCTCTCATCTTTCTTGGTCAATTTCATTTCTTATCATATAGTAATATATATGTATATATATATATATATATATATATTGCCCACTCTTGGAGTTTTTGGCTACTTACTCTTTACTTATTAATCTTTTTCTAGCTAATTTGGAATTGCAAATTAATTAGGTAAAGAATTTGGAAAAAAATTGACAAAATTATTTATGTTGAAGAATTTGATTCGTTTTGCATGCTCTAAAACAGGCAGACTAGACATATGAACTTTACTCCTAATTAACTTCTTCAATTGCAATACAGCAAAGAGGTGGAAAAGTAATGTTATATGTGTATGAACAAGCCACGTTCTTTAAAATAAAAAAAAAAAAAAATTGAGTGATTACAAAATTACGAAAGAATAATAAAATTTATGAACTTTTTGGACCAATTAATAATAAAATTCACGTCACAATATCATATATATATATATATATATATATATATATATATATATATATATATATATATTTATATGTATTGATGTGGTTCCAAATTAAAGAAACTCCGGCCATGCATGCACGGTGTAGATAGGGTTTTGACTATCACTTGCTTGCTAATTAGGAGAGGACAAGTTGAGGTTTCAGTCACTCTCAAACACACACACACACACACATTATATATATATATATATATATATATATATATATATATATATATATATATGTATATGTATATGTATGTATAGCTTATAATTAAGCTTATTAAGGGTCCAGAATCCTAATGACAAGCAGTTGCAAGACGTGTCTACTCTTCCTTTAGTCCCCCCTTTCAGGTAGTACCACTAAACCAACTAAATGCAACGCCCCAATTCCACGTTACATCACTCATCATAACTTAAAAATGTGCAATCCAAATTTGGACACATTCTGATATATATATATATATATATATACATATACATACAAAGACCATATTCATGAGCTATATACAGCTAGAAGATTTAATTTGGTCCTGATTAATTATTTGCCTTTTAGCCACCAAGAATCAAGAATTCTTGATTCGATCCAAAACTAAACTAATTAAAGATCCACCATGGCCATCTTAATTTCCCAAGGATTTCTCTCTTTTTTTTTTTAAAATATATATATATATATATATATATATATATGTAGCCAGAAAAAGGGTTTATATATAATTGCTTTGGAAAAACAGCTTTATAGGAAAATGTCATTCTTAACATGGCACAAAGGTTAATTATAATTAAAACAAAAAGTAGTGCATGATGATAATCAAATAATTTTGATACTTATAAAATTTCATTTTGGATTATATATGCGTTCACACTTGTACATACACACACAGAGATATATATAAAATTATATTATATTATATGGTAAACGAAAAATAGTACAATAAGCTATCTAGGGTTTTTGGTGATGATTTGATTTGATTAAGACAAGAGTATATCTTAAACAAAAAAAAATATATATATATTAACAGAAAACAAAGGTGGATGTTCTTGCTTTATTGCATTATAAAAATCCAAAGACGTCCAAAAACATCTTTTGTATGTTTTTTTTTTTTTTTTTTCTCTAAGTGTGCATGCTTTTCAACTAAAGTTCAAAAGCAAAAACAAAGGTCCAGATATCAAACTTCTTTACAGTACGAAAACAAATGAACGGATGGAATGGTCTTTTTTGTTAATGCATTATAATCAGAAGAACATATTCCTTCTCCCAAGCCGCCAAATTTTTCATGAGTGTGTTCCCTTTTTCCATATCCATCTGATGATCATTATATATTATATATGCACATACACATATACTGACTCTTTCTTGATCGATCTTCTTCTTCTTCTTCGTCTTCTTCATTCATTCATGGATCATACCATAACAGACAAAAGATGGAAAAGGGTGGGTCTAAAAATGGGTCACGCTAGCTATTGCCAATAGGGTTTCAAACTTTAGTAAATTTAGTCACTGTTCTTGCTGGGGACACGCACACACACACACTTCTTGAGATGTCAAAAGAGAATTTTTTTCTCTTTAAAAAAAAGGTAAAAAAGGTTAAGTAGCTTTCTCTTTGCTAAGAGAATGGGGTTTGGGGGCAGCAGGGAAGGTTCGAATATTTTGTGCAGCTGCATATTGAATTGAAGAGTATGTTTCATATGTCTGCATAATTGCCATATTGATGATGATGCATCATCTGATCGGATTTTTTAGAGAAAAAATAAATTCTAAGATGCCGATTGTCTTGGATTATTGGATCATTGATCGATCCAACCCATTTTTTTTTTTTTTTGTACATTCTTTCATCAATCGGATCTTTTAAATCTGAATCCTGATCGATCTCCTCTACCTATAGCATCAAATTACCTTAAATATTCTTCCTTTTTTTTTTTATTTCATCGGTAAATTTTTAACAGCTTAGCGTGTATATATATATATATATATATATGTATGTATAGGTGAAGGACATGAGTTATTTTCTTCTTTACGTGAATGCATGTGATTTCTCTATCAAAGCATCTCATTTGGTCGGGATTTACATATTTTTGGTTATTTTTTTTTTTTTTTCTCTTTTCCGAAAGAAAGATTTCATAGAGACTACTACTATAGTAGGATCTCTAATAAATGACTGCAAACAAAGAATCGATCGGAAGCACTCACAAAAGAAGAATGTCAAGCTATCAAATTTAATTAAGTGGGATGGAAAGAAAGCAAAGTGATAAGGGTTCAATCAATATAGTCTGTCTATTAAAAAGTCATCATGTGTGTATATATATACAAAATTAAACAAATTTAGTTATCTAAAAAAGATTCGATCTTAACTTGATTCCAAATTAATCATGACTAAAAATGTCTTTTTTTATATATATATATATATATCGTATTTGTACTTGTGTATCAATTATATAATGTTCTAGAAATAGGAATACAAACTTTTACACGAAAACTATTGCTTGTTTTCTATACTATATATATATATTTTGTAGTTTGTTAAGTGAATTGAATCTATATAACCTTTTTGTTTGTTTAGGGACCAAAATATGCACATTGATTTTGACTCTTTATAATTAAAATTAAGTTATTTTCAAGTGTACACTAAATCTGTTGTTATTAGGCGATGGATTTGATAGTTGTGAAGTAACTTGGTTGGACCAACCGGCCAATAAGTCTGCGTAAGTTCCAAGTTCAAAGATGGTCATACGTGCATGCTAAAGCTACTTTGGCCGGTGGTAATTAATTTTAGTCAAATATTTGTGCATGTTTGTATATAATATATATATATATATATATATATATATATATATGAATCAAAGAAGAAATTTGTCATGTTCTGAACTCGTCAAATCACAACTCGACTATATATGTATATATAAATCTGATTAAACGACTTCATAATAAGTATCAAAGTCCATCTTATATCGATAATTTTGTATATGTGGGTCATCAAGTAGGGAGGCATGGGTCACACACAACTACAACTTTTGCCCCATTCTTGCACTTTGACTTAATTTTCCATTTCATTTTTTCCTCCTTGAAAATTCTACACAAGTTCCTTCTTTACAAGATTAATAACTACTTAGCCACCCAAAGAATCATCTTTTGATTATTAAAAAAAAAAAAAAAAAAATTAAGGAAGATTATATTAATTGTGTATATACACAACACACTTTTATATATATATATATATATATATATATATATATATATATATATATATATATATATATATATATATATATTTGTCTTTGGATACTCAATATATAGATATAAAACAAAAGGATAAAAAGGAAGAACAAAGTGCTTTTGCCCTAATATGTTGGTGTTAACGCAAGCTATCTAGATTATGCTACGGCATAGGGGAAGTTTCCATGTCTGTATTCTTGAACTTTCACCTTTATTTTTTTCAGTATATACATACATATATAATATTTTTTTTTTTTTTTGTACTAATTAATGAGTAATATTTCATTACCCGTGGTATTAGGAAAAATATAAATACTTTTTTTTTAATTTTTTCTTTTCAGGCTACCTACCAATAATATTCTTTATAAAAGGAATCTATGTACAATAATTTTGAGGAGTAGAAAATTCGAAATAAAGTGCCACTAAGAAACAAAGAAAAAGAGCCCTTTTTTTTAAAAAAAAAAATAAATATATATTGGAGCAATTGGCAATTTCTTGTAGCGCCCATTTCAGCACCCCATACCATCACTCAGGAAATGATCATCATCATCATTATCATTATCATCATCGATAATTCCTTCAATCCACCGAAAAATTTATAAAAAAGAAAAATTATGCCTTTCTCGACTTGACGTAGGCCTGAAACGGAGAACCATCACAATCCTATTTCTTTTCATTACATTTCCGTAGAGTATAATACAACTCCTTGTAAATATATATACATATATACAGTGCCGTGACTACTCTTGTTACCTAGCTGGCTTCATCCTTCATTTTCAACTTCTATAACCACAAAAAATGCTCATTAAGAGTTTTTATATATTCGTGTTTATAGTGTTCATCGAGAGCAGATTGGTATTTATGGATCGGAGTATAAGCAAATTTTGAGCATTTTTGAGGGTACATAGATACATAAACATAATTAATATTGCAAATTTTATAGTAATTTAAAGTTTGAAAAAGTTTATAATGAGTAGAAAAAAAAAAAAAAAAAAAAGTAATTAATTAATAAATGTATTGAAAGAAAATAGAGATGATGAGAATCAAAGAAAGCGAAACAACAAACTAGCTAATACTAGGAGGAGGAAGATTGAGCCTTGAAGAAGAAGCTTCCAAAAGATAAAATCCATCAATCTTCTGACTCTTTCATGTATTGTCCACATATATGTGTCTGTCATGACTTCTCTATATACATACATATATGCATATATATATCATTCATGCATGCATATACATGTACATGTCATATATATATGTTAGCCCACACCCATAGTTCGCAGTCCCATGCATGCACGCAAAGGTAAATTAAAAAGCCTTCAATCATAACCACCCAAAAAAAAAAAAAGCCTTCCAACTTCTACAAAAACTCAAAAAGCCAAGAAGAACAAGAAAGAAGTAAAGGAGAGAAAGAAGGTAAAGAGAAAAAAAAAGTCATCATTTTTCAGAAAGGAAAAAAGAACACTCATTTTTAGCAAAACCTATTATTGCTTGATTTAATTTAATTCAATTTTTTCTTTTTATTTTTCCTCAGAGAAATGAAAGTGCCCTTTACATCGAACCAGCAGAATACGCAAACTGTGAATTCAAAGTCGGGTTTGAATCTGAACAACAACAACAACGTCCGGTACGAACCCAAATCGGTTCTTGAACCCCGGCGAAGCTCCAGTCCCGTCACTGATCAGAAACCTGTTTCCGGTACCCAAATTTCAGCAACAGCCGTTTGCTGGGACGAATCGTCGTCAACTCAGCTGGAAGATCATGTGCTGCTAACCCACTTTGAAGATTTTGATTCTTTGATGAGAGAATTTGGGTTGCATGAAGATTCCAATACAAAACCCATCAGCACAACAACAATTTCGCAACTCGCGCAAGTAGGCGGCGGCGCCGGTGTCGACTCACAAACGCATCAGTACCTTTCTTTACCCGCCGAGTTTATTCCACCACCTTCGAGTCAACTCAGTAGTACCACAACCTTCGAGTCAACTCAGTTCGCTACTCCTGATTTCAGTCTTCAAGAAATCTCTGCTTACGGCCCTTTGAGTAATAATCACGCTTTTGATCTCTCAAATGATTCCTCCGCTGCTGCTGTTCGTCATAATATGATCGCAAACAACTGGAATAATAGTAATAACAACATTGGTTTTGATTACGTGGATGAACTCATACGACTCGCTGAGTGCTTTCAAACCAACTCGTTCCACCTCAGTCACGTGATATTAGGAAGGTTGAATCAACGCCTTAGATCACCAACCGGAAAGGCTCTCCAGCGAGCTGCCTTCTACTTCAAGGAAGCTCTACAAACCCTACTTACTGGGTCAACTCGTCCAACTCGACCATCCCCTTCACCCGAAGTCATTCAAAGCATTAAGGCCCACAGAGCCTTTTCCACTATCTCTCCTCTTCCCATGTTTTCCAGCTTCACGGCTAATCAAGCTGTGCTAGAAGCAGTCGACGGCTCCATGCTCGTCCACGTCATCGACTTTGATATCGGATTAGGCATGCACTGGGCCTCTTTCTTGAAAGAGCTTTCTGACAAAGCCGAGTCAAGAAAAACCGGTCCACCAGTTCTCAGAATAACGGCTGTGGTTGGGGAAGAGTACGCGGTTGAGTCGCAACTGATTCGGGAGAATTTGACTCAGTTCGCGAGGGAACTCGGTGTTAGTTTTGATATAGACTTTGTTCTGATACGTACATTTGAGTTTTTATCGTTCAAAGCTATTAAATTCGTGGAAGGGGAAAAGACTGCTATTCTTTTTTCTCCGACTATCTTTCGCCGCGTCGGAACCGGATTCTTGAACGACCTCCGCCGTATTGCGCCGCACGTGGTGGTGCATTTGGACAGCGAAGGGTTGATGGGTTTTGGTACGACTTTTAGGCAGACAGTGATAGAGGGGCTTGAGTTTTACTCTACCCTTATGGAGTCTCTGGAAGCAGCAACTTGTGGCGGCGGCGGCGGTGGGGAAGACTGGATGAGAAAGATTGAAAGGTTTGTGTTGTTTCCGAAGATTCTGGAAGCTGTAGGGGCAGCAGGCCGTCGTGGAACGCCGTGGAGGGAGGCGTTCGTGGCTGCGGGACTTAGGCCGGTAGCGTTGAGTCACTTTGCTGACTTTCAAGCTGATTATTTGATAAGTACAGTGCAAGGGAGGGGATTCCACGTGGCGAGGAGGCAGGCGGAGATACTGCTTTGCTGGCAAGAGAGGCCCCTCGTTGCCACGTCAGCATGGAGGTTTTAGCAACTAACAAAGTAATTAGCAGCAGCAGCAGCAGAAGCAGAAGTTAATTTTATACAGTGTTCTGGGGTTAGGGATTTTTAATATAATGTAAAAACCTGACCTTTTTTTTTTTTTTTTTTTTTTGCCTGTTGTGTTTAATTTTTAGGGTTCTTAATTAGTTTGATCGGTTTCCATAAATATATGTATTTGTTTTGCCACAAAAGTTTTATCTTCAAAAAAAAATGGGGCTTGGCTAGCTATGATCTTTCCTACTTTCTGCAAATTTTCTTCTGTACAGATATTAGCTGTTTTTTTAAAATTTTATTTCTGACCTATTATTTCAACTAATTTGATATATAAACATGAAAAAAAAAAGCAAAAATTCTCATTTAAATGTCACTCTGCTTTATCAGAATTTTTGGATAAGAATACTCTGTGTAAACCTGCAGGTAGAATAGAATCCACAGGCAATGATCTTATGAAATCTCGTGTGTGAGTTAAAACTATATTCAAATTTAAGTCTTTATTTCAATAACTTATTAAATTGGGATCTGCCTGAATCCATCCACAATGTCTTATATCAAGAGAGTAAATTAGCATTCACAAACTAGTCCTGTAATGAAGATAAGTGTAATTGAATTGTTCTTTTTGAGTAATGTGAACACATGCATGCAACAGAAGAAAACAAACCCACCTGTAGTGTTTGTGCCCAATTTTCTGAAGGCGTCGTTCTCCATCCAATCCACCTTTTCAATCAAATCCAGTGACTGAAATACTACTAATAAGACTGGAATAACAGACAAAAGGTTCTCATTGACAGATCGTTAGTATCCATTCATACATTCAAGGTTCATTTATTCCATGTGCTCATATACATATTCACCACCCCAAGACAAAGAATTCTCATTAAAAAAAAAAAGAAGAAAAGAAAGATCATCATACACTTACTGCAATGTATAATCCAAACACTGAGACCAATTAGATTCACCTGTATGTGATTATGGAAACGGACTACATAAAAATATGGGGCTAGATTTAACAACCCAAATACTCTCTTTCTCTTCTATTTCACTCTACAGTTCTTCACAATCCTAAGGACTATTACAAACAAAGCAGAGCTCTTGAAAGTTAGAATTCTGTAAGGTGAATGTGACAGTGACAGTGACAGTTACAGTTAAAGTTACAACTACGAAGGGATTTCTAGTGATGTATAGATTAGTAGGAAAACAACACTTTTTTTTAACCTATTTGAATAATCCTGGATCATGAAATTTATAGGAGCTTCAGAACCTGCAATAATATAAGTCATTTGGCCTGAATCAAACTCTCAACTGTCTTGTTTGTTACCATGGGATTGATGTTGTTGTTGTTGGTTTTGTTGTTCTTGTTGTGGGGTAACGTTATCGCTCTCCAGTTTGGATACTGCCTCAGGTCCACATACCCTCGTTAGCTCCTCCTGTTGCACGCACTAGTAAAACGTCAATAAACATAAAAACCCTACTCAAGGAATCAGTCGAGTTTCAAAATGGATGCCTATGAAAACTGGGACCAATCTTCATACGAGCAGCATATAAATAAACTGTATGAGGACTTTGTGCCTACACTCCTCTCACAAGTAAAGAGTGAATGCCAGTGTAGGCAAAGTTTCTTCTCACACCCCAAATGTGAGCATTAGAGATAAAATTGCAGCTACAGAAGGGTAAAAATAAAAAAATCAAAATGATTGTGGGAAGAGGTTATTGCCACCTTTATGGAGTTATTTTCTGACGTGAGCTTCTCACATTCCTCAGAAAGCCTCTGTAGTTCATCTCTCAATGTGCGATTTTCGTTGCTCAATGTCTCTACTCTCTGTTGGAGTTCCTCACACTCAGCCTGGCAAGAATAAGAAATCCATACCAATTTAAGAAATTGCATAGCAATACACAGTCTCTACTTTCGAAATAAGCATATTTCAATATGTATATATAAATGAGCTAAATTCTAGGGACAAATAAGGATGACACCAGAGTGTATAGGAATGAAATGTTTTTTCCTTCAAACGTATACATAATCCCCTTCAATAGATAAGATAATTCTTATTCCATTGCCCTCAAATTACAAAACTTCAATGCTCTGGGCTTGTCATCAGCCTATTTGAATATTGAGAATAATTGTCTTGTTTCAGGGAATATGTTGAGGTGCTGTAAGCAGTAGCACTAGATAATAATATCCATGTTCTGAATTATCATTTTCCATTGGAGTTAACATATATGGGAAATATCATGGGGATCTACATGAGCTGTATTGAGAATAAACTGATTCACATGAATGCTAATAATCTGTATTTAGAGGAGAAAAGCAGCAAAGTATCCATGAATACCTGTTTACGTAATCTTGATCTCCTAGCTGACTCCCGATTAGATTGTTTTCTCTTTTGTCTTTTCAATTCTCTTTCATCCTGTTTAAGGGATTGCCAGAACTTGAAATTAATTACATATTCATAATTGCATTGAGTTTGATTCTAATTTATCAAAAAGATATTGCTTAAGTGATAACATGAATCCAACTCAAGGGGGCAATTATATGCTCATATAAGATGAAATGATAGAAGCTACAGTACCTTAATTTACAGGAGACCTTGAGCTATAATGTGTCATGGTTTTCATAAATGCACATACAAGCGAATGGTCAATTCTAAAGAAGAAACCTAATTTTATGGCATGAAGTCTCAGTATGCACAGAGCTTTGTGAGCATTGTCAGCAAAAAGGCAGTGCACAAATTTTCAACTTAAATTAAGTTAATCAATTCAATTAAAGCCATTCCAGGCCATGATTAGCAGCAGATTCATCAAAATAAGATAAATGTTCAATAAATGAATTTATTCTTCTGCCTTGTAGGTTCAGCTAGAATGAACAGAAACATAAAGACTAATGAATATATAACTCGTACTTGAATCCACTGGTCATTCATCATGCCTGGAGCTACAGCAGATGAGACACCATGATTTGGACGCATTTTCATGGCTCCAGGAGCACCAGAGGATGCATTCCACAAGTCCATTCCAATATTCAGATTGGTTGCAGGCATAGAAACTACTGGATTCCCAGTAACTGAGTTCTGGAAATTTGTCAAACCAGTGCTATTCTGGGCTGTGGCTCCGGACAAATGATACATCAGAATTGGATATGGATGCTGATAAGTTAAAGCTAATGATAGAGAAGAAAAAGGTATTACCATCAGCCAGCATCTGGTCAAAACTCCCTTTTTTCTTTCCAGAAAGTTCCTGATATATAGAATTAGATGATCCGGTTAGAGAAAGATCAGCAACAATATCCAGCAACTAGAGAGAAGTTTATCCAATATTAATGTACTCAGCAAACAATATCCTTTTATTTTTATCAAGAAAGTAGAGCAAACATGCTTATTTCTATATAGTAAAAATATCATACATGATTGTTATTCTCATCAGTTCCATCTGACGAACCTTCACTTCCACTTTCAGCACTACATATGAAAGACATAGAACAATCAAATTGAGAGAACACCAAAGGCTGAAACCATGGTTTAGTACATAGAAGATTGCAGCTAACAAGAGGAACTAGTAACAGGGTATATAATATCATTAAAAAAAAAGAAGTAAAAATACCTCTGAGTAGCACCATCATTTCCAGATCCTGAAGCTGCTTTCCCACTCTCCCCAGTTTTTACAGCAACCAAGCCAGGGTTCCCTGAGGCTCCCCGGGATCTTTTATTTGTAGCACGATCCTTTCCTTCAGATGCCTTTGCTGCTTCTGATTCTACATTTGCTTGTGTGGCTCCTGCAGTCTGCAGAGAAATAAACAGAATCAAAGATTAACGTCATCAAACAAAAGAAGCTGGCACGTCAAACGTCATAACCATTAGATTTTTAATCACTCTATTCAAAGATTATAAATATTGATTACCGCTGCCATATTAGGATGAGCATAGACTCCCCCAGGAGGATACAGAGCTGGATATGGAACTGGGGTCCCGTAAGGAGGCATTAAAGGGTGCTAAAACAACAACAATAACAGCCAAGAATAAAACTTCTGCTACTTTCTCTGGGCAGAATCTAATATTCACTCCTGGAAAATGTAACAAATGAAATATCACCTGGTTTGCCCACAAATAGGGATGTGGAGTGGGAGAAGCAACGGTTGAGGCAAAAAAAGGTGGAGTAGCTCCAGCACCATAGTAAGCCTTATTATAAAACAGAAGAAAAGGAAGAAAACTTCTTTAGTCATTGCAACTATAGTGAAAATACAGCTGATAATCAGCACATGAAGGTAATTTAAGAGAAGTTAAAGAACAGAATCTAAAACCTGCATAGAACTTGACCAATCTGGGTATGAAGGGGTAACAGGAGTTTCCTGACATTTTGGGAGAAAGCTGATCAATAGAGCAAGATATATATAATATATTATATAAATAAACAAAACAAAAAAACTCCAGCCTGCTTAAATAAAGCAGAAAATAAAAGGCAAGAATACCTGAGTTGAAGAAGTAGGTTTGGAAGGCTTTACAGGAGTGCTCTCTTCCCCTGCCCCCATTTGACAAGAGGTTGTAGACTCAGCTATCCAACTTAATCTTAATTCTCAGTAAAATATTTTCTGTATATAATTTTTGAAGATAAACACCTGTAAAATATGAGAACGGGACAAAAATAAGGATATGTTTTCTTCAATTAAAACCACTGAAGTTGCTAGTAGCTCCATGATGAAAATCTCTGATTTATTTCTTATGCTACCCATTTTTGTTCTTGTGAAAATTAAATATGTATACATAAATAAAAGGTGGATTTCTCTATAACAGAAGTTTTCACAGTAGTAACAAGAAACAGCAAAGGAACTAAAATAATTGAAAAAAGGAAAGAAAATAATAGTAAAAATAATAAAGAATAATAACTCCCCAAAGACTAGGGATTATATTTTTCAAATAGCAGGTTATTTGTTCACATCATGTGTACATTTTGTGTTTGTGGTGTGGAATTTACTTATTTGCAGCCACAATTTTCTGCTAAAACTATTGGAGGTTCTCAAGGCCATGTTGTCCACCTAGGCGCTTACTGATTCCCTAACACAATTTCATATTTCCTTCACTCTTGTAGTGTTAAGTGACATAATGATCTGCTACAAAATCATGCAAAGACGTGCAAACTATTTGTCGCATTGAAATCTAAATTTAGAAAACAAAAAATCTGCAACATCAGTTGTAACCAACTTTTTATCTCAATAAAACCATGCAGAAGGTTTCCAACTACCATAAAGTTGTCTTATTTGGCCCTTGTAGCTTTAGTTAGAAGATTTTCCATAATGAAAAACATACATGTCACATTAGGAAGTGGAGTCCACATAGTAACTAGAATATAAAATCTCCCTCTGACCAAAAAAAAAAAAAAAAAAATAGAATTGCATATTTAACCAGTAACAATTCAGGCAGCCTACCAAGAAAGCCTATAATACTATCAACGAAATTAAAGAAGAAAAACATGAGCAAAATATGGCACCAAATTGACAAACAAACAAAAGGGAATGTTTCCAGATTGGAGCATATGATATGCACTTTCCAAGACAAGTATGCAAATTGTAATCAGAATTAATTTTGAGAATTGAACTCAAATATTATGGAGCCCCTAAAACAGTGACAAAGGAAGTAAAAATTGAAAAGATGGAAAAACAGGGTATAGTATTTCAATACATAAGGTAGAGATACCATGATGACAAAGTAACCTATCCCAGTTTTTCCCTTTTTTCCTTCAAATATCTATAGAAAACACAATCCAACAAATCAAACTAAAGGATACAAGATCTACATTTGATTCTATAACCACTTTTCCCTACAAATTGCAAATTAACATAATAAGTGAACCAGAAACGGTAAGTAAGTTGAAATACTCCATAATTAGTTAGTCATTACACTTTGTGACATTGCCCTTTGACTGCAACAGCTAGCAATACAATTGCCATTTTCAGCATCTTGTAGAAGATTTTAATTTCCAGAGCTATCACATTAATTTGAACCATGGAATTGGCAAGTTATTCTCTTCAGAAATATGACTAATTCCAGCTCCAAAGTCACGAGGTCTATGCCATGAAATTACTCACTAATTGAGGGTACACTCACTACTCAATTTCTTCACACTATTTATAGAAGTTTCCTTAAAAGCAACACAAAAACTAGAATCACGCTAAAAAAAGACAAACAATTGACTATGTACTAAAATTAACTCACGGTTTCTATGGATTTGCGATAATTACCAATTATTCAAAAGAAGAAAAAAAAAGTGTAATTTTGTATTAAACACTTTGTAAATGCAATTACTGCAATATATTCTTGCAATGTTAATTGCTACAGACAACACACCTGTTCAGCTAGATTTCTGAGCAGCTGGCTCTGTTTTCCTCAAATTCCATAGAGAAAAAGCCACCAAAATCCAAACTTCATCAAATAATCTCTAACAACTCCACACAATCATAAAAACTATAAAGCAACCGACTACCCACCAAACAGCACTAATTCTCAAAAAAAAAAAAAAAAAAAAAAAAAAGAAACCTCACCCCAAATCAAGAGAAGGGGGGAGGGGAAAGAACCCACAAAAACAAACAAAGAATTCAACAAGTTAATAACCGAAATACCCAAAGCTCAATTCTTGAATTAATAACAATATCCAGCAAAAAGAAGGAAAAAAAACCAAAAAAATCACTCCAACTGCGAAAAAATCTTTCTTGCTCCTAATAAGTGGGTCCCAATTTTTTTCAACAACTTGCCTCGTGTCTCTCTGGTGTATGACGAGTAACGACGATATAGAAGAAACAATAATAATAATAATAATTAAAGAAAAAATATAGAGAGACAAATTATAGAGACAGGCAGATAGGAAACTGACCTGACTACGAAGAAATGAGTAAGGTGAGGTGGAAGGTGAGATATCAGTCCAGCTGGGATGAAGTTTGAAACTCTGTTTAAATCCTAACAGCTAATGACTACTTCTACTACTTTACTACTCCTCCCTCTGTTTTTTTTTTCCTTTTCCCCTTTTTTTTCTTCCTTTACCTCGGTTGCAGAATATACAGATAGATATACAAATATATATAGAGAATTAGATAGAAAGAGAAAGTAATATATATATATATATATAGTAGCTATAGTATTAGAGAGAGAGAGAGAAAGAGAGAGACAGAAGTAACGGTAATAGAGATCCAAACGGCTGGCAAAGCAATCTAGGGTTAGTTAACGGAACATCAGATTGAGAGGCTATTAATTATTCTAAAATTTTGGGAATGTTGACAAATCCTCTCAATTGGCTGGCTAATGATTCATCTTATGATCATAATTTTCATTTTCCTATTCAAATTTATACCAAATTTTGTATTTTTTTAATATCTTAATTACAAAATATATACATATAGAGAGAGAGAAAAAAAAAAAAACAAACGGACGTTTGGTTTAGAAACAGCTACAGTTTCTGGGTGTGTAATTCTTTTTCTCTCTCTACACTATCTAAAAATCTCAGACCACGAAAAGGGTCGTCGCTATGCTTTGGTGGACTTGGTTTTAGTTTCTCACTCTACTGGTAATTGTTAGAGAGAGAAAGAGAAAGAGAAAGAGAGGGAGAGGGAGGAATTGGCCAATGGGAAAAGAGGATTTGGTTGTTGGGCTGAAGAAAGTTCTGTGGGCTTTGAGTTGGAGGAGAGAGGAGATGTAGGGTTTTGAGAAGGTGACACGTGAGTTGGAACAAGGAATCCAGCTGGCAAGGTGTGGGTGGATAGGCAACATTGTTTTGGATAACTTAATTAATTCAATTGCCGCCACAACCACATTACTTAACTCCTCCTCCCTTTTGCTTAACCTCTCTGATTTGACTCCCCCTTTCACCAAACTTTAGGGCAAAATAAAATTGGTAATTCTATAATTAATTTCATAAGGATACATACATAAACCCCAAATATAATAAAAATCGATTTCAAAATTTTTCATTTGATAAATTATATGAAAGTGCCGAACTCTGTTTATCCGATCCGATACTACGAATATCACATGAGTAACTACTTCACATTAGTATACTAAAATGATATTTTGAATTAACTATAAATACATAAACTAATTTTTATATATCATTGAACATTCACTTCACTTTTCGATATGAAATGAGTATTACAGTAAGACTATATTTAAGTACTTACAATCAACTCGATAATCAACTGTAATTTATAACTAGATTTATAGTCACAATACAGATTCACGGGCCTAGATTGTAAGAAATTCCTGATACATCAAAAAGAGAGTAAAAATGTTGAAGCAAAAATTCTCTAAGTAGTCAAATGGGTTGTGACCGAGTGGTCAGCAGCACTCATGCTCCCAACCTAAAGGTTAGGGGTTCGACACCCAATTCAGTCATAGTGCTGCCAGATCCGATTTCAAACAAAAAAATCCTCTACGTATTCTTATTATGACATCTACTAAGGCCGAGGAAGGAGTGACTGTTTTTTCTTAATATTTACAGAACCTTCAAGAATTAGAAAGAAAAAGGAGTAAAAACTCCAGATCAACAACCATTAATGAAAACACTTGAAAATGCAACTCATTTTCCCACTCTTTTTGTGTTTTCCATCAAATAGTTGTCAACAACAACAACATCTAAAGGATCTTCAGTTATTTTGGCTTTCAGATCTTCCGTCTCAAAGAAATTTGTGTGTGTTTTCTGCACAGTGCATGTGCATAGGATGTTCGAAAGGTAGGCTGTGATTTGCTCAAATTCTGGTCTGTCTATAGGTTCGTGTGCCCAACATGATCTTAGAAGGGGTACGACATCTTTTCGAATCCCGTCTGTGCTTGGCCTATGATTCTGCAATTATAATGTACTTAAGATCAGGTTTATGAAGTAATATAGCTGGAAAACATGTTAATTTTTGCAGCAATTATGATGGAAAAATCTCAATATAAGATGTTATGTAAGTATAAAAAAGAAATGGTAATACCGCAGCTGCAGCATATGCCACCATGACACTGCCCCTACCCTTAAAGGGGGTGCTATTTGTAAGCAGCTCCCACAGAACCATTGAGAAACTGTAAACATCCACCTTGTGATCATATGGTTTCTTAACTCCCAATTTCATCGGGTCACTGCTGAATAACTGAGATTCAGGTAAAAAAAAAAAAAAAGGCTCAATACAGATTTTTTCGAGAGAAGGTAAACAACTATCGTGGTGTGATGATGATGATGATATATATATATATATATACCTCAGGAGCCATCCAACGATAGGTACCGGCCTCAGCTGTCATTTCATCAGCTGCCTCTTCTCTAGCCAACCCGAAATCAGCTAGCTTAATGATCTTCTTGTCTTCTGTCAGAAGCAGATTACCTACAATTGTTACCAAGAATTTAATGAATATAGTTCATCAGGCTCAAAATAATGAAGTGGGTGTTTTGTTTGCAGTATTACTTGGCTTTAAGTCGCGGTGAATTATGCCATTTGCATGTAAATGTTCCATTGCTTTAGATATTCCAATTGCAAAACTCAAGGAAAGTTTCAGATCTGGGTGATTTGGACGGATGCTCCATAAGTATCTTTGAAGTGTTCCGCCTTTCATGAGCTCTGTAACTATCATCAAGGCTGGTTCCATGGCAGCTCCAATAAACTATTCAATTACGAAAATAGAATTTAGTTATACTCTTGAACATTATCAACTAAAAAGGCATCCTTAAACTAAGAGTTACAAAAAACGTTGCTCAAAAACCAGTTCACCAAATGCAGTTGCTATCAAGAAAAATGTGAAGTGGGTGCAATTTGTCATGATTCAGCATACTTTTTTTTCCCACAAATCGATGCTGTTTCCGTAAGCATCATTTCTGTTTTATCACATACCTTAACAATATTATCATGTTTCACCCTGGACAACATCAGAACCTCCCTCTGAAACTTCTCTATTCGTTCAGGGCTTACGTTGGATGAGCTGTCAGGCTGAATTACTTTTACAGCTACAGGAACGGAATTATACCTGTTCATCCAAGATAGAACATTTATGGAAGCAACAGAAAATCAGGATAACTAAACTGACCTCAGGACTATTTTAATGTCTTTAATGGTAAATATGACAGACCATATACTCTGTTCAACTAAATAATGCTCCATCATTCAAAAATTGTTTGAACAAATAAATCCTTTCTTATCTGATCTTTATCAAGATTTTCCTGGTAAAAAACTACCCCAAAATGTAAACTGCCCTATAATGTTATACTATGATAGAAATAGTATAAACTTTCGTAGTGAATAATATAACATTCTTTAAAAAGTCAAGGTGTTGTTCATATCCTTGTACAAATACCAAAGGTTTCAGAAATTCTTGTAAGTTATCATATGCTCTTAAAATGAAGAGTTATACGAAAAAACTAGACCAATTGGTAATCGGAGCTAATTTCTTATTCATTTTATTTCACAAATAGTCCAAAACTTGGGTTAAGTAACTTATCATCCTTCTAAAGATTGTTAAACCTTCATTAGGCACATAACAGCAGTAATTGGATCAATGCTCGTAGAAGATTCTTTGCTCACCAGCATACAAAAGAACGGATTACAATGGACCAAGATGTACAAATTGGAAATTTTAATTCGAAAAACACATCAATTTATGTCTGGATTTGAATAATACATACAAAGTTCAGGCTTTCTAATGGGACAGGGAGCAACGTCCCCTGTTGCCTGCACCTTATATCACATTCGGTACAACTTGGGCTCACTCAATCCCCAAGATAACCACAATACCAGAAAATCTAGTGATGAATTCACAGTGAAGTAATTTACAACAAACTAAATCTACCAGTCACTTGCATGAAAGCCATTTTTCAGTCAAGAACTTTGATTTGAATGGTTTTACAGACACAAAACAAGGCTCACAAAGAAAACATCTTTACTTTACTTTGATATTGGGGTTTTCATTCTACGCGCAACAGAATATGAAATTTTGAATGCTAACAAAACCAGAAAGAAGCCCTTCATCCACTATCAAAACCTCAAAACAAGTTTGCATGCTAACACCACCAGTAATTAGTAAATTGAAACAACAATTAATATATTACTTTTATAAACACATCACATCTTTGCAAGATAAATGAAACAAACAAACAATATATATATATATATATATGTGTGTGTGTGTGTGTGTGTGTGTAAGATAAACTAGCAACCGGAACAATTCTGCAAATTTCCTTCAACAAAACAACCCATCTCCACTTTCAGGATTGTAGCATTGGCTTGGCAGCAAAACAAATTCAAATAAATACCAAAATGCAGGAAAGAAATCAAGAATTTAACATAATGCATGGTACGAAACAAAACATATTCAAACAAAAATGTAGCTGAAAAGGGGAAAATTGAAATGTATTGGAAAAAAAAAAAAAAAAGGAAACGAAAAAAAAAAGGAACAAAATTTAAACTTACAATCCATCATAAACAATAGAAAAAGGACCTTCACTGATCATAGACCCAATGGAGAGCAGATTTAGATCAATCAAAAGCTCCTTCTCGAGAACTGTCCGCGAACCCAAAACATCAACATTTCTAAACCCGTTGTTAACCTTTTCCCCAAACGAAGCCGAGAAAGAAAAATCAAAGGAATCATTTTGATCAGCCATAATTCTACAGCAACAGCAGCAGAAGCAGCTATCGCATTGCCCAAGAAAAAAGAATGTCAAAAAATGTGTTTTTTAAACCTTTGTGTTTGCACAGTTCTTGGCAGTGTCAGTGGTTGTATACATACAATACATACATACATACATACAACAATTTTGTATAGAATGAATTTGTGTACCCTTTTGGGTTGGCTGTAAAGTTGAAATCAAAAATTCCAAACTATGTATAGATACAGAATTTTATATCTTTTACTTTCTTCTGTTTAGAAAATTTTCACTTAATTCTATTATTGTCGCCGTAGTACTCCTTATAATAGGTGAACAAATTTTTCCAAGAAGTGTTTCGTTTTCTTTAATTTAGTAAATATTTATTTTGAATTTCTTTGGTTGTACCCGCGATTCTGAACAAACATTTTTAGAATAAAGAAATTTAATTTAAATTTTTTTAAAAAATTTTGACTAATATAAAATTAAATCTTGTTAAGAACAAAATTATCCTCGGACAAGTTGATTTGTTGTTTTCATTAAATTAGGACCACAAAATCTATATAGATTATACATGTTCTATGTGGATATTGTGACCACCACACAAGTAACAGTAAAACTCTTTTGTATTTGTCTAAATTTTATCAGTCCGTTTAAAATATATATATATATATATATTAAATTAATTAAATTTTACACTCATCTTAATTTTTATTCATGTGCTCTTAAAAATTATATTTTAATATAAAATTACAAAAATACTCTAAAAAAAATGCACATTAAAAAAAATAAATATTATCCGTTTTGACCCATTTTAAGTGGGTTTCACACGTTTAAAACGGGAGTAAAGATCTTCAAACCCTACTTAATAATTTTTTTTTTACTATTAATTAATGTACACAAATATCCATAAATAAATTAATATGCACGTATCCATGTTTACCTAACTTTATTTTTTTTTTTTTTTTTTTTAGTTAAATATTAATTTGACTAAACTCATGATTTTTGGGGTACTAAATTATCCAATTCGGTTGACATAATTAATAATTTATCTTTTAATGATAGATAAATTTCATGGGATTTAAGAAAAAAGCATACAACATGGGATGGAATGAGTGCATTAGGTAACAGAGATGATTACTATCAACATTTTTATTTTTACAAGTTTCAATTTGTTACTTTTTATTTTTTATTATTATTATTATATATATATATATACAAATTACTAATTAATAGACAACATTAGTGAGTAAGCATCATTTCAATAGCTTTTTTTTTTTTTTTTTTTTTTGGGAATTTTTTTCACACTAGATTAGACAAAATTAAATGAAGGTTAACTATGTAATTTACCGTTCCAATAAAATTAACTATATATAACTCTAAGGCCATATGAGTTGGTAAGAAACTTTATTGGCTTAAGTGAGATTGATATTCAAACATCGACTCATGTATGCAGCTGTTTAAAATTTAGAACTAGAATTTTCTTCCACAAGGGACTAACTTAGTTCAAATAAGAATTAATTTATATGTAAATTCATCTAAAACACGTTGTCTTTTTAACAAAATAAAAACAATATATATATATATATGCTTTTTCCCTATAATGTGGGCTTTGATCGATCATGTACCATTGGATTATATCTTCAATGAAGAATGTTATTGGACTTATAAATTATTATGAAACAATTAGATGAAAATTAATGGGCCCTTATAGGCCCATATATTTACTATAATGGGCTGAACTAATTGTACTAGGGAGTCCATCCATTTTTTTTTTTTTTTAAAAAAAATTAAATTTAAAAATATTTTCATCTCTATTATATCTCAACCACTATAAAGTTATAACTACAAAATTATCTACTTCGACTAGAGAATCTATCCGATCAAATAAGGAAGATGGATAAAAAGGTATCGGATCCATCTTCAATTGCTTGGATGTTGTAAGTGTGTGAGATCCACTTATGATGTGGCTTCAAGAATCCTCTTGTGTTCCGCTGCATCCGGCTCCCGATGTGTGAATTCTCTGGTATTTTCTTCGATTTAATTATCAAAAAGAAAAACCAGTTGAAATCCCCCAGAGGGATCCTCTTCAGGGAGTCCCACATCGGGACTTGAGAAAACTTGAGGGCTACACATAAGTGTCCTCCACTTCTCATCCAGTCAGCAATTGTCTGGATGTTGTAAGTGTGTGAGATCCATTGTCATCTTGTACTCCACTGCATCCGGCTTCTTATGTGTGGATTATCCGGTAATTTCCTCGATTTAATTATAAAAAAAAAAAAAATCCATCTTCAATCACCCAAAAAGACAAAAATATCCTCATTTTCCGTTACCCTTCTCCCCCTAATTCTCCAATCTCTTTATTTATCTTTAGAACTTTTATCTCTTTGTAGTAATTATTACTTAATTTAACACGAATTAATCAAAAAATTACAAGAAAAGGTTAAAAAAGGAAAAATGTACATTCATTAGTTGGTCAATATATACATACATATAGATATTTTTTTGTTGAATAATTTACATATCATATAGGCAAGGCCATCCCATTCCCTGAATATAATTATCGTTATTTTCTTCAGCAGCAGCTGCAGCCGCCGGAGGCATATTAAAATAAAACACATTCTCAAATCCTCCCATTCCAAATCCACCAAGAAACGGCGGTTCCATTTCCATGGCTTCCATCGACAGCGACGAACTCGGACTGTTATTGTTACTCGACACCCCGTCACCGGAACCACGCTCCTGCAACAACCTCTGTATCTCCTTCTCCGCCTCCGACAGCTGCTCTTTCAGCCTCAGTACCTGCCGGAAATTTAAAACAACGTTATTTACTACGGTTCCCCCGGTTGTAGGACTTTAATTTTTTGGGGACCATGAAATGCTGTCGAGTTTTTAAGGTCATTCGGAAAAAGAGTACGTTTTAGTAATCCTCCCACGTGGGAAGCGAAAGAAAAAAAAAAAAGTCATGTGCTGCTCCACCATGCAGGCTGTTAAATGTGTACGAATTCTTGAAAATGGAGCATGCAATGCTTTTTTTTTTTTTTTTCCTGTCTTTTTGGGTGACAGTCTCCCCATTTTTTCTTGTCCATTTTTTTTTCTTTTTATTATCATTATTATTTTTTTTTTTTTTCGGATTAACGCGAATAATCCACATCCATATCTAACAACATAATTACTGGGTTGGCACCACTAAGGCAGTGCTGAGTTAGATGTCAAACTCTTAACCTTCGGGTTGAGAGTGTGATTGCTGACCACCGGGCACAACAAACTTGACTTATCATCATTATTATTAACACCGTAGCTAGAAACTTAAACCATGCATGCTTCAAAAATGGGTAATCAAGAACAAGAAAAAAGTTGATTGGATTTTCCCTTTATTAGAGTAGCATGATTGTAAGAGAAAAGCCATACCCATGTTTTTTCTCATGTAATGAGACATGAATGTGTGCGTGTTTGTGTGTGTGAGAGAGAGACAGAGGGGAAAGAAAAGACTAGCTAGGTGAGTAAATATACGTGTATATATATGTGTATAGATATAGATATGTATATGTACCTCAGTTTCAAGGCGGCATTTATCGACGACAGTGGATTCGTGTTGGGTTTTCAACCTGGAATACTCTTCCTCGAGTTTCTTGCTCTTCCAACGAGCCCTTCTGTTCTGAAACCAAACAGCAACTTGTCGGGGATCAAGTCCCAGCTCTGATGCTAGCTTGTCTTTTCTCTCTGACTCCAACTTGTGTTCATTCCCGAAGTTTAGTTCTAGAAGATTCACTTGTTCTTCACTCAGCTTCCTTTTCCTCACCCCACTACCCCCACCTTCTCCTATTTTGTTCTTCTTCCTCCTCCTCTTCGGTTTCACGTCCCCTACACACACACACACACAATCAATTAATTAAGTTTCCAATAAATTGCATGCATAACATATATATATATATATATACATATTGTTCTATGCCAACTGCCAAGATTCGAGCTCCTGAACTTTTACTGCGATTATAGACTTGTAATACTTAAAGGTAATACTTAAAAATTAATTATTTGATATTATCTTTATTTTAGAAAGACTTATATATACAATTACACATTTACTTCTATTTTTTTTTTTTTGAACGAGATGAGATCATATATATATATATATATATTTTTTTTTTTTGATAATTTCATACATATATATATGTATGTATATGTATGTATGTATGTATGTATGTAAGTACTAACCTGGTTCTGGAACCAACTGAGTGTAAATCCCGGGATAGTACTGAGAGAGGAGTACCATTTGATGATCATCAACCTGATGACTACCCATATGATGCTTTTCTTTCTCACACAGGTCGTTATTATTATTATTTTTGTGGATATGATGATGTCTTTGGAGAACACAACACAGAGGTGATATTATATATATATATATATATGTATATGTGAAGGAGACTTTATTAGAAAAGCTGAAGTATATAATGAGAGAGAGAGAGAGAGAGAGAGAGAGAGAGAGGAGAGGAAAGGAAAGAGAGGAGATGATAGGTTGTTGTTGTTGTTGTTGTTTGTGTTAGGACTTCAGTTTGGAGTACACTAGAAGAAGACTTTATTTATAAAGACAGTAAGCAGAAATATGCCTCCATTTCCTAGGCAATTATCAAGAATGCCACTGCTCAGGTTCATTATATTTGGACCATTTGGATAAAATTTTTGTCAATTTGGGAAATCAGATAGGAGAATACGCTAGCCCTAGCTTTTTGTTTGATCTGGTGAAACGTGACTCAGTGAACATGGTTATTACATACATTTCATCCTTTTTCTTTTTATATATACATACACATATATATGTGTAATATATATCCTTACGCCACCCACCTTATATACATACATACATACATACATACATACATACATATTCCTAGTGTGCCGGTGAATCATTTTTACAAAATTAATTTCCTTTCCACTAATTAGTTACCAAGGTAGGGGACCTCATGATTAATTTTTTTGTTACATTTAGTATGTATAAGATGATAAAGATCACATTATCCGATTAACTCACTCTTTCTTTTTATTACTTTCTCGTATTATCATCAAGTATTTATAAAAATAAACAAACCCGAGTTACGTGCTATGTGTATAAGTTCTAGCAATCCATATCCATATCTCTATATATCTCTTTAGCAAGCAAAATTAATTAATTGTGGTAGGAGAAATTGAACAATTTTTTAGGCATATCATTTAAATGCTAGTTTTTGAGTATTGATTGAGGGGCTAGAGGGGTACTAGGAAAGTGTGGTTCTTTTTGGCTTTCCTGATTAGGGAAATAAAAAGAAAAAATAAGGGTTAATTTTGGTGTGAACAGAAGAAAACCACAAAGAAAAAGAAAGAAGATATCAATGGCGGGGGGTAGGGGTGGGTGCGGGGGTTGGGATCCTAAAACCTGACCAGCACCACCTCGAAAACAATAAACAAAGTGTACGGTTGGCCTCTGGATTTGGACATGCAATGGAATTCAAGTCACTTTTTGTTGTCCAATTAGGTGGTATTCTCCTCTTTCCATGGCTATATATATATATATATATATAACTATAAGCCGAGCCGTCTCCGGTGAGTAGGAGTAGTATTTATGGCTCTTTTAATCTCACATGCGTGGCTCGAGATTGGTAAAAATGGTGAAACTTTGAGCATTGCCATTGGTGAAAGATGAAGAGTACCTAAGCAATTACATCATTAATTTTCTTAAACCCAGTTACAGCTCATTTGTGTACACGTAACACCAATCAATCAATTATAATACTTGTTAATTAACTAATTAATCTTGGTTTTAGTTTAATTAGTTACTTCTCTTTTCGGTTTCCCTTTCTTTTTTCTTTTTCTTTTTTTAAAAAACTACATTTAGTTTAAGTCAAGTCCTCTATGCTAACTATTTTCAAACCACACCTAACTCCCACACTTTCGAGTAACTTTTTCGTCAGACTATTATGATTCGACTAATTCAGATTTAGTTTGTATTGCACTCGTAAATTTCAACTCTTATTTAAAAGAATGTCTCACACTGACTATTGCATGACACTCACAACATGCCAAGACAAGAACTTGACTTCCGAATAGAGTTGTTCGCGAACAAAGCTCGTTCGAGCTCGTTTATGTTAGATTCGAACTCTTTCGTTTATTAATCGAACCGAACTTGAACAAATTTTTAGGCTCGATTAATTTTCGAACTTATTTGAACACTATCATGAACATAATCGCGAACGCCGTATATATTATTAATTTTTTTTTATTATAATTTTTATATATATTATTTAAATAAAAAAAAATAAAAAAAAAAGTGTTATAGTTCGCGACTCGAGCTGCGGTATGCTTGAAAGTTAAATGAGCGAACTCGAGCTTTATAAAAAAATTAATAAACCTCGAACAAAAGTTTTGGCTAGAATTATTAAACGAACGAGCTCAAATTTCTAATATTTGGTTCGACTTAGCTCGTTTACAGCTCTACTTCCGAGTAACTTTACAATGGTGTACAACGTAGAAATATATATGTGTGTGTATGTATATATTTACTTAATTCTACTAATAATTTGATATTTACCATGATGGTTTTCCCCTTTATTACTATGATTATTATTGTTTAGTTTTAGGGGATGTGATTGATTGATTTAGTAAAACACGAAAGTTAGTTTTATTTTCACTCAAGTTAAGTGTACAATTTATTTGACTTTTTGAGGATGTGTGTGGGAAGGACACACAAAAAAAAAAAACATTATCAAATGTTCGCCCGTGCTTGGGGAATTTTGTTACTTACACTATTTTTTTCTATGTGTGTATATATGTATGTTATCTTAAAAGTTGTCGGGACGGGGCACTAATTGTGTAAAGTAGGCGAAGTGTCAAGTGCTCCAACGTCTTTTAACTCCGTACAAATTTAGGAGAGATATGTGGGACAAAATTTTAAAGATTATAGTATATAATTAAAATTGTGGCATAAAATAGTATCTACGTCCTTTAATTTAACTCACAGTTCAATTTAAATAATACTATATTTCAAATTTCGGAAATTAAATTATATATATATATATTTAAACGTTGGTTTTTTTGTAATATCAATAAAACCAAATAGAATATTTTAAATAATATATACGAATTTTTATAAAGAATCTTTACTTTTCTTGAAGACATAAAACTCTTTTTTTATATATTTTATTCTAAAGTCATTATTTCGATTAATTAAAATTATATACTCTTAACTCTTATTTAGATGACTTGCATAGATTTCTTATTTAAAGAAATGTCTTGCCTTAACTTTTATATATTGCTCGTCAAACTTAAAATTTTTAGTAGCATTCACAAGTCGATTACTACTTGAGCAAATCGAAAGCTTTTTATATGTATGTATATATGTATATATATGTATTACCCCCAAAAAAAAAAATTGTATATATATATATGTATTGTGTGATATAAATGTGATTGATGAGTATAAGGAATTTCACATGCACAAAAGTACTGTATGTTTGGGTGGGTATATTTTTCAAATGAATCAAGTTCTTTTGGATGTCTCCTCCTTTTGTGTTTGTCGGCACCAAAAGAAGACGTCAGTCTCAGATGCCGCTAAAGTTTTTTTTGGTTTTTCTCCCTTATCTTCATTTTTTTTTTTTTTTTTTCTAAAAAAAAATTCGTATCTCTTCCAAGAAATTTCTTCTTCTACAAAAGAAAAAAAATATATATATAAAAATAAATAATGTAGCAATAAAAATAATAAAAGAAAAAGAAAGCCAAGTTCGATTGAATGGATGGAATGTTAGTAAGTGGAAGTAAAAGAGATGATTTGACTATCATCTCCAGGCGTGTATTTGAGTGTAGTTGCGAAAAGGATCAACTCTTTGTCCCTGTTCTATTCCTTTCTTTTTTTTTTTTCCTTTTTTTTTGTCAAAATATTTTGTATATAGTTTCGATATATCATCATCGGCTCTAAAAGCTTAAGTAAATAGTTTCAATATTTCAACTGCTCTAAAAGTTTAAATGTTAGAAATGAAATAAATATACTTTTTCAAGAACAACTTAAATTAATTGCGGAAGCGTACCTGATTTCATCCCGTAAATTCAAAACCTTCTATAGCCTTTAAGAATCCCGGAAGATGCATTTCCGATCAAAACTTGTAAAGCGATTAAAGCCTCCCGAGAAATTTATTGGAGTTAGGGTTCTTGTTCTATTGACGGGATATAAAATAGAAACTCACAATATTCTCTCGGGGACCATAATCAATCCCTAGCTAACTCATCACCGACTAGGAATTAGGGTATCTACATAAGTGAGTTCATACTGCATTATAACACATCTAACATAATTAGATCACTTTAATAGGGCCTCATAAAATATAATAACACGAAAGCTCACATGATTTATTATATGAAATCCAACATTAAATAAATAGAAAAAAATTAAATTAATTCTTTTAACACAATGTCAATAAATATATATATAATATATTGATTCCAGTTAAGGAGCCCACAGTTTACTCAGGTTTCCATCACAACCTACTCAGGTTTAAGTGGAAGAAGTTTGATTTTTCATTTGTAAAATTTTGAATGCAAATTTTTCATATGAAAAAGACAAGTGTAATGAGAGCTTCTCTAGATGTCCAAGCATGATTTGACTCTGTTTAATTAGGACACAAATAAATTACCAAATATATATATATATATTACGTAATAAATATATATATATATATATTATATGTGAGAGACAAAAAAGCTAGAAGTGAAACCCAAAAGAAATAGAATGACAGAGACAGGTTCCACACCAAAGCAATGGCACATGGGTTGCAACCTATCTTAAAATCCACGCGTCCGCTCCCCAAAATCCCCGGTGATGGGACCACTTAAAAATTATCCATCCACGTGTACAATTTTGATAAGATAGATGCACACTCTCATTCTTTCCAGTCAATAGTTTGTTTTTGAGTATCCCTCCTCTTCACGTTTTACCCTTTTAACGGTTAGCCGCCATCGCCACTTTCTTCTTCTTCTTGTCCTCCTCCTCCAAATAGCAGGTAGTACCAACCCAGCAATTCTTACTTCCAAAGGACTTCCTTTTTCCCCTATCGGTTTAAATATCCATTGTATGATTCACATATTACAACCCCATCACACTTTTTTTTATATATATATCTCTAAAGTTTTTTTTTTTTTTTTGTGTAAAGTTTGTTTTGGTTAGCTGATTTGTTTTTTGGAGTTATTACGATTTTGACTAATTTATATTTGATTTGAGTTGTACCTTAGAGTTCATGTATAGTATCGAACTCTCAACTTTATATAGCTTTATAATGTGTTTTTCCATTGTATCAAGTTTTACACATAAATATATATATATATGTGTGTCATAAATTTATGACAAGTGTTTTTTTTTTTTTTTCTAAGGGCACAAGATATTTTAGATGAGTCCCCGACTATGGAAGAGACCTTTAAGTCAATCTGCATTTAAACTAATCATTGTTTGAAGTTCAAACCTTTCAACAACATGAGTTGAGGTTCGAACTTTTGACATCACTTAAAGCCGGAGAGCTCCTTTTGATATCATCTCACTATTGATACACATAGTATCTTTATTATATTTTATTTCATATTCTAAATATATATATCATGTGAAATATAAATACGAGTTTAAGTATTCATTATCAATTTAAAAAATATAATAAAAACGATGTCATCTGGCTATAAATTAATACCAGTAGGTTTCATAATCACATCCAGGGTTTGTGGGTCCCGAAATATGACAATCTTTATATATGTATAATTAATGTGCAACTTGAAGATGGAGAGATGTAACTTTACAAATGATAGCAATGTTTAAGTAGTTCTTGTTGTTAGTTGATGCATTGTGTAGTAGTACTAAGCATCCTTTGTTTATTATTTTTCTTTTGTGGGAATCCACATTGTTGACATTGTTTGTGGAAAATTACTGTTACTACCATCTTTTCCTTAGAAAATCATGGAGGCTGGGGTGGGGGATAGGGTGGAAGGGGAGGGGGGGGGGGGGGGGGAGTGTGTTATATGTATCTAGCTATAAGGAAGAGTAAAGATTCATATGGGTAGAGAAAAAATGGGAAATTTAATTTCATTGGGGACCTTCAAGCACCAAAAATGTAGTGAACATGTTTCTTGATTAGTGATTGGTAGAAATGGAAAATATAACCCTTTATCATAAAAGGAATTCTCCACCCCGACACGTGGTCGAAGCTCTGTATCTAATTTGGACCCTCTTCTTCTTCTTCTATATATATATACATATATGTATGTATATATTTTCTTTTACTGAAAGACGCGCACTCTTTTGTCAAAGAATAGTTTTTACGACTTCTGAGGCATTTTGTGTCAGATTTGTCACCCAAGGGGAAAATGGAATTGCAGCAGCAGTAGTGTAGTAGTAGTAGTTATTGCCCTATATCATCATGACAACGCATTACCATTCCACGTTCAGCACCGCATAAAACAATATTTAACCTCTTATTATACTTCTTGAATTCGAATCGTATCTATAATATATTAAAGCCTTATATATATATCTATCCAAAAAAAAAAAAAAAAAGCCTTATATATATAATGTAGATGTTCTATCTGGAAAGAGCACTTGGGGGAGGGAGATATACATATATATATATATATATATGTACGTATATGTTGTATCTAGAAAGAGTTATAGGCTGAGGCATTTTAATTAAGTTATTACATAACAAGTTGCTGTTTTCTTAAGCAAGAAGGATAAGACTGATTGACCTAGGATTAATTAGAGTTTAAGGTAAAATTTTAAGATTAAAAAAAGAATAAAAATGTAGTAAGAATGGATAAGGACGGAGAGGAATAAGAGAGATGGTTTCCTCGAGGTGCTAGAGAGTTCAGCTAAAACGTGATGTTCTTGCTTTTGAGACCATTTCTTTAATGGAAGAAAAGAAAAAAAAGAATCAAAAGTTCAGTTAAGTAAAAAAGATGGAGCTGATGAAGCAGCTCATGCGCATGATCATGATCATGATCATATATGGGGGTAAGGATCCTCTCTCTCTCTGGTCTTTTTTCTTTTTTTCTTTTGAGTTGTTTAATAATAATAATAAATAATAGGGTTTTGATTTTTAATGAAATTTAAGGTTAAACTAATGTGTTGTCATGTTTATCCCGACAGGTAGAGCTCTTGTTTCCCATCTTCCAACTTACAATTATAGATGCCTTAATACAGCTAATAACGATTGGATTTTAACTCTCACTCTCTCTGTTTCTCTCTCTATCTATCTCTTTATCATGATTCTGGGCTTTAATTAAAATGATCTGATTAGCCAATAATACATTATTAATTTGAAACAAAAATATCTTTATATAATTAATCAATCAAAAGATGAAGAATCTTTTAGATATATATTATATATATATATATATATATATATATATATATATATAATTGCATTACAGTGATGAATGAACAAAAAAATCTTAACTGGACAACTTATTTTTTTGGGTGTCATTCCAATAGTATACTAGTAACTACTCCATTGAAAGAAAGAAAGAAAAATTTGTAGTGGTCCTCTCTCACTCTCTCTCTCTTTCTCTCTTTCTCTCACTTCAATTTCTTTAGCATTTTCTCTTCTTGGTGATCACATTCAGCACAGCATTCTAATTGGAATTATTCACCATCTTTTTGGAGATGTATTATATATATATATATATATATTTGTGTGTGTATGTATACACATACGTCATTCTGACAACAATTAAAAGCAAGCAAATCCTACATAGTTTCTGAAAAAAAAAACCCTGAAATGACATTATGACAAATAAATACAACTAATTATTAATCGAATAGTTTTGTACTATGTCATTAGAAACAATGTTATTCAAGAAAACGTATGGTCAAGAACACTGTTACCAGATTCCTAGTTGTGTATGGTTTTTTTTACTATTACAATGTACGTATAAACGATATATGAAGGTATATATATATATATATATAATATATATATATATATATATATATATATATATATATACATTAGTTGTAATTAATTTACAGCAAGTAGCTAGTAAGTGAAGGTCCCTTTCTTTTACATCTTCAATTTGGCAATAATTAACAGTACTACCTATAGCTATATATATATATATATCTATATATATTAATTTCATAGGCTAAGCATAAAGCTGCATGGATAGGGATTTGTGTCTCTTTAGATTCGAAACTGGGATAATCAATGTCATATTCATATTTAATATAATAAAAATATATATATATATATATATAATTAAATGAATTTTTTTTTTTTTTTTTTTTTTTTTTTTTGTATTTTTGGTGTAGTGATGTGCCATAAACAATGGCATTCCATGTTTCCCTCTTCCCTTACCTGTCTCAAACCCTTCCTCTGATTTCGAGCCATGCATTTTTATTTTACAATTTGCAAAATTCTAACTTACGCATGCATGCATGGTCAGACATATTGTAGATAAGATATATGTATGTTAAAAAAAACAAAACTTTTCTTTTTATTATTATTTTTTAAATTGACTTAGAATTCAACACCTCCTCAATTTATGCCTTAATTTGAGCCATAATCTTTGTTTTTTTATTGTGATTTCAATCAAGCTCTTGTTTTAAGGTTTAATATATATATATATATATATACATATAGACACACATACAAATATATTATTAAATGGAGAAAAAATCTTTAATACAGACGATGTTACATTTTATATAACTTCTCATAACGTGACGTAATAAGCTAATGTATTTCATTTCACGAGAGTTATGTAGTACAACAACTGTATTAAAGATTTTCTTCTATTATATCACAAATAAAATATGTTTTAGCTAGTTGTTAATTTTAAAAGTTTGATCAGTCAAAAGCATGAAAGAGAATCCGTAAAAAAAACAGTGTGAGAAGTATATATATATATATATATATATTAATTTTTACTATTTGAAGGACAACCCTATCTAATTCATCACTTTGATTAAAGATGAAAATAAAAAAGTCCACTACGAACACCTATACATTAAAGTTACCATAAGATTGCTTCCGTGTATAATCCATGCTTTAATTAATTAATTGTTTTTTTCCCTTTCTAAAATATATATATATAACGCTAGAAATCTTGAAAACCAGCTAGGTTATGTGCTTTCCTTGGATTATTCGTAAACCTCAGAAATAGTTATTAATTAATTAAAAAAAAAAACCAGAAGAGAATCTACAGCATTTAAAAAATCCATAACCACTTACATTATATCCATGATTAAACATGAGAAAATGTGATGTACGTACAACAACAACATGATGATGATCATGATGATGATGATGATATTTGGCAACCCTAGTTTTTTTACACTGTACTATATATACATATAATATATATATATGTATAAAAATAAAAATTCCCTGAGATGCTAGCTGTCTTTCATTGCTTCTGCAAGCTTCAACAAGCTTTAGCACATGCTTAGCACTTACTATTTTTGTTCTAGGACAAAAATAATATATAAAAAATTACACCCTAATTAAATCTTGATTTTCTTTGACTCATTTTGATTTTGAACACGTGTTGCTCCATGAGCTAATCCACATCTGTATTTCTTACATACATAAAAAAATATATATATATATATATATATATATATATATATATTATATTAAAATTGTGAAAAGAAAAACGGGAAAAAAAAAGGAAGAAGAAAGAAGGAGATATGGAGGAGTTTCCAGAGGGATCGTTCAGGTGTGCCCTAAGATACGAAAACAATGGTGTGTGGTGAAGGAGCTTTTTTAAGGTGGTCCAGACATCCATCCGTGGAGTTTGTTTTTTTTTTTTTTTTTTTTTAAAAAAAAAATTTATTGCATAGGCAATTTAGGACAAACAGTGATGGTTGGAATCTTAGTCATTGGGGATGTCATGTCTCTTTTAGTTTTATGGATGGGAGGCCAGCGGTTTCATGATATTTATGTGTGGATAACCCGATATCTTTATCGACTAATTTAGAAAGATCTGTAGGAGGAGATTCTCAAGATTACAACATATAGTTCCCGACATGTGTCGAACTCAAGTCTCTTACTTGGCAAAGTCGGATAAGACACTTAAATAAGGAAAGTCAAACAAACTGGGTTATCACATTTTCTGTATGTAATATGATCAAAAGTGTGTGTGTGTGTGTTTTTTTTTTTTTTTTTTTTTTTTGAATTGATAATGAGGATTGATTCAAATCTATTCCATATCTTATATTTCCTTTTCCTTTGATTTGCTTTGGATACTTAATTACTTGACAATGTGAAAGTGATTATAAAACCAATAAGCAATTAAGGTTTGGATATCTTTAATTTTAATCTAATTAATTTACTAAAAATAGTTATATAATCTAAAAAGATATTTGGGGATAAAGCTAATTATGGAAATATTGTTTAGGTATTTAGAAGAAACTTCATTTTCAAACTATAGTAGTTTAAGTCTTTTAGACAAACTTCCTTTTGCCCATTATTATCATTATTGTAGAATTTAGGTTGGGTAATTTACTTATTGTCCCATTCATATTTATTCAATTCATTCTAATAAAATTGACGCGGTTGTGAATCAAGTGTCATATTATTCGTCTAAAAAAGTTCTTGAGTTTTGTCTAAGAGATTCTTGAGCGGTTATTAAATAGCGGTATGAAATCGTTTTAAACTCGTAAAGTGCAACTAAAGTGTGAAGAAATACATATATATTACAATTGTTTGGCAAAATTCCATATCAAGAAAATAAGGAAAATTTTAATTCTAAGAGATAGAAGAAGCCAATTCTTTTTTACCTAATATTAGACTATTCGGTATACAAAGTTACTGATTTGACTAATCATAATTTGGTCTAGATTACACCTGCAAAATCTAACTCTTATTTGGAAGACTCTTAAATGAAATTTATAATTTTGTGTATCATTTACAATACTTTTTTTTTGTATAACAAAAAAAAAAAAAAAAAAGTGTAAGTATATTTTGTGTATGTATTATTGGTAATGAGATTTCCATCTTCTTCCACCTATTGAATAGGTATTATTACTCCAAAGTCCAACACAATGATTGGGCTTAAAGGAGGAATGATGGATCCATAAACAATAAAGGGAACTTAAGAAAAATAATCTTTTGTTTCAGATCCATAAACCAAAGTTTCACCCTAGGCCTGCAAACAAGCCTAGTTCCTTTTATATCACTAATTAAATTTTTTATATATATCCACTAGGGGCGTCCGGTGTCCCCACCTTATTTGATGAGACTAATCCGAACTCGACATGGGGAGCGTTCTCAAAGTTCAACTTTTACTCGAGGGTGAGGGTCTAGCCTAGAGCTTTTTTTTAACATGGCGCTAACCACCCCAAGGGGAATCGAAACTTCGACCATCCGCCCTGGAGGAAGCATTAGGAGTCCGCGCACCAACTCTTCCAAGCTACCGGGTTACTAATTAATTTTATTACTACTAACATTTATTGGTCCAAGTGTAAGAAACTTGATTTCCATTCGTAAAGTCTTGAATTTGAACATCTGCTATGTAAAAAAAGATGTAAGGAAAGTTTTTCTCCAATAGGGTCCGACACAGAGTCCAGTTAAATTGAGCCTAAAAGTGGCTACCAGACCCAAAAATGTATATATACATATAAATACATAATTTCCGTTACATGCACGGTTAATTTATAGTAATCCAAATCTCATATAAATTCATTTTGGAATTATCAAGTAATTTCCTTAAACGGAAAAAAGGGGGGAAAATAATGCTTATCTTTTTTTTTTTTGATAATAAACAATAATGCTTATCTTATTTATAACTTCATCATTGCTATTTACGAACGACGTCGTACCAAAAAGCCACGTTAACCCTGCAATACCAGATTCAATCCCAAGTCCAAATCATTTTTAACAGTCAAAGAATCCAAAACTCAACCCGCCGTTAGCCGGGGATCCGACCACCATCATTTTTTCACTCCCTCGACTCAGCAATTCGAATTCTACGCGTCTACAATGGGAAAAGGAGGTGGATGTGTTCCTAGCAAGAAAAAAGCTTCAAAACCCTCTTCCATCCACGACAACCCACCAATTCCGGCCGTTGAGCCTACCGCCGAACCCGTCAACATCGACATCGCCGATGCCGAAGATTCAACCACCTCAATTCCAATTAAAGAAAACCTTAGAGTCTTCATTGTGTTTTACTCAATGTATGGACATGTGGAAGGGTTAGGTAAGCGGATGAAGAGAGGAGTGGACGCTGTGGAGGGCGTTGAAGCGGTTTTGTATAGAGTCCCTGAGACGCTATCTGATGAGGTATTGGCTAAAATGCAGGCCCCGTCTAAGGATGATTCTATTCCCGTGATTGCGGGTGCTGATGAACTGACCGAGGCTGATGGATTTTTGTTTGGGTTTCCGACGAGATATGGGTGCATGCCGGCGCAGATGAAGGCTTTCTTCGATTCTACTGGGAAGTTGTGGAGGGAACAGAGCCTTGCAGGAAAACCTGCGGGATTTTTCGTTAGTACTGGTACTCAAGGAGGTGGCCAAGAGACCACTGCGTAAGTTCCCTCTTTTTAATTTTTTTCTATTGATGTTCGCTTACAAATTGAAAATGATCAATCCTTTTCATTTTTGAATGCTATTGATTTCGTTAAAGAATGTTATGATCAGTTGTTTTTGTATTTTTGCTTGTATATCTAGAACGGATATCTATATATTAAGCCGAATAATAGATTTACAGGATAATTAAGCAGGTGGAATTGAGTGATTATTTGATTAATGAATGTTAATCAAATCAAGAAGGGTTGTTGTGATGGAATTTGTATTTTTCTAACTTCAGTTTGGCCTTCCTTTTGTTGAAGTGAAGCTGTTGGATGCCAGCATATTTGTTGCAATAAATTGTAAAATAATCAATTAATCAGTCTTAACCAATTTATGGTCATCGACAGAGTGGTGGATGCAATTTGAGTATATATTTCTGCACATTACCTATCACCCTTGTTTATATATATAATGAAAGATACTCGGATAACATCCTCTCTTTTTTTCCCCGAAAAATGAAAAATGGTGTCTTATATTTCATCCCTACAGTGCTGTAGAAGCTCATGAATCAACTATTGAGAAGAAGAAAATCATTTTCTCATCTTCCTTGGATCTCCTATATGCCTAAAACCTCAAAAATATTCATTTTTTCATCAATCTTAGCCCACAGAAAGTATTTGTTTTGCTACTCAGATGAGCAAAATGTCAAAGTAAGAGAAACATATTATAGTATAACCTATGTACATATGATATATAAGTCTGTGGATTGTGGATGTACATGCCTCTCTTGGAATGACACGATGAAGAGGAAGCAGGGTTAAGTTATTTGTAATGGAATCCAAAATTTCCGCCTTTACTAAATGTGCTTATCTAGTAGACCTATTTTTCAATTATTCATTAGCATCTTTTCACTTGCCCTGATATTTCTGTTAGAAACTCTGGATTTTGCTAACTCAGGATGGCAGAGTGAGTATGATAAAAAGTTGTTGCAACTCTCTCCTTTTTTTTTTCTTTTTTCATTTATTTTCCATTCCCGATCCTAATGCCTAGGCAAAGTCTTCATACCACCATCAGTGCATTACCAACATCTTCTCTGTGTTTTCTGTGGCTGTAAGATTCAGTAACTAAGATAATAATATAAAATTGATCTCTTCTATTTAGAGCCAAGAGTTAAATCTCCATTTGTAGCTTCTACCTAATTTTGTTACAAAGGGAGATTTCATGACAACATATTTTGGGGCGTTGTGTTAAAAAATCCTCCTTACATGTTACCCTACATGAGAACTACCTCTTGCAGACAAGGCCTGCTGAATATGGTTGAGGAATTGTTGGTTGAATGTAAAGCATTTTTTTCTTTTTCATTCTGAAAAGGGGCAGAAATATGCTCTTGTGCACAGTCAGAATTGATGGTTTTTCATTTTACTGAATTTAAGTTCTCATACTAGTCATATGCAATTAGGTATTTTATAATTCCCATCTTAGTATTTCCATGCCTTGCTCTTGTAGTTGGACAGCAATCACACAGCTAGCTCATCATGGGATGCTCTTTGTTCCCATTGGTTACACATTTGGAGCTGGTATGTTCAAAATGGATTGTATTCGAGGAGGTTCTCCATACGGTGCAGGAGTTTTTGCTGGAGATGGCACAAGAGAACCAACCGAAGCTGAGTTGGCCCTTGCTGAGCATCAGGGTAAATACATGGCAGCAATAGTCAAAAGATTGGCTCAGTGTTGAAGAGTCTTCATTTCATGGACTTCTGATTCTTGCACCATATAAATCTGTATTCATTATATTTATTTATTTATTTATTTTCCTGGGATGAGCCTTTGTTGTTACTTGTTAATGCACTGCTGCCCCCTAATTGATGCTATTTGGGTAGTAAGTAGTAGTTGGTGGAGGCTCCAATGTCTTGTGATGTTACTTCTTCAGCTGTTTCTAGGTGTTTTTGTTTTTGTTTCCTTGTGTGAAATATTATGTTTATACTGTTACATATGATTCTATAAATCACAGTACATAAAACACTGTTATATATCATGTATTCTTTGTCACTTTGGAAGATTACAATTCTACTTCTTCTACTCTTAATTTTAATATAATATATATATGTATACTTTGAACTCTCGAGGTTTTTTCTGCACTGCAAAGTTCTGCAGAATCTTCTGCATAATGTTGGTTTCTTGAGGTAGAAATTGGGGGATGTTTGTGAATGATACATAAGGTTGAATGTTTAATATTACTGTGAGCGTTATGTAAGAGTCGGAGTAAGGTCTTCTCCCGAGTTTAGTTAGAGTCATGGTGACTCTGATTTTCGAATGGTCTAAAAAAAAAAAGAAATTGGTGGATTATTATTAAGTGTTATCCAATTTCTTGGGAAACTTTTGGACAAAGAAGAAAAGAAAGAGATGAAAAGGTTTTATTGAGTGCAGATAAAAATTGCAATTCTTTTTTAGCATTGACAAAATTGTATCCAAAAATCTAAAAACTGAAAATAACAAGATCGTGATATATTTTTAATTATGACGTCATAAATAAAATGAAAAAAACCAAAAAAAAAAAACTTAATATTCTTAAATAGGGTTATTAAACAATGGATACAGTAAGCCTAGTAAGCCCACTTGTTCGTTCATTTTTAGAGAGCATCTATTCGAATCAAAATCATTTTCTTCGTTACCACCCTGGAGTGGAGTCTGCAGTAGTAAGTCATATATTCGTTGATTTTTTCTTCCTAATTCTTGGAATTCCTTCTAGGTATAGCCGAAAAACACATTAAATTCTCTGAAAAAGGTCAAAACTTTGAAGGAACAACAACAGTGAGCCATGGCCGATACATTAGCTGCGTTGAGGTCACTGATGGCCTCTCACTCTCCACCTCTCCACGCTTTGGTGGTTCCTTCCGAAGATTATCATCAGGTTCTTCTTTCATTCAATTTCTGAATCAGTTTTTTTTTTTTTTTTTGATGAATCCAGTCGTTGTGATTCTGATATATATTTTGGCAATTTGATTGCTACTTATCGGAATTTTTCCATTAATTCGATTGAAATGAATTTCGATTGTGCAGAGTGAATATGTTTCTGTTCGTGACAAACGGCGCGAGTTTGTATCAGGATTTTCTGGAAGCGCTGGTAAAATTTTTGTCTTTTCCATCTTTTTCTTGGAAAAAGAAAAAGAAAAAAAGAAGAAAATCTAGATTTTATTGGTTGCGTGCCTAGTTCAGGTGGAATGTTCTGATACTGTAATTAAACTCGTCGAGTTCGTCTTGCCTTTTGGAATCTATTTCGATTTTATAGAAAAACAAAGCCAGTTATTTGCTCTAGCTAATTGTAAAGTGTTCCAATCATTGTTGTGCTATTGATTTTGATTTAAAGTTAGTTTTTTTTTTTTCCCTATTCGGATGGTGTTTGAATGACGAGTTTACGCCTCAGATTAGAGCTTTAGGCTGCAAAGTTTCTTTTCATGTGATATTAACATTACTTCCATTTATGGATTATGAGCATTATCTTTTCCATATTAAGCAATTTAGACCAGCTCTTTCTAACTTTATGGTTTATTCTCATGTCCTAGTTAATACTTTTAATGTCTAAACTCTAATTAGATTACTTCAATTTTGTTTTAGGTTTGGCTCTCATAACTATGGATGAAGCAAGACTGTGGACTGATGGGCGATACTTTCTCCAGGCAGCTCAAGAACTTAGTGATCAGTGGAAGCTCATGCGCATTGGGGAAGATCCATCTGTAGATATCTGGATGACAGATGTGAGTTTTTTTCTTGTATTTATACAAATTTCATCATACTAATTGAAAGGGTTGGAGGTGCCTTACAGTGTGATGGTTCCACAATAGCCTTTTTCTCTGCATGAGTATAAATTGTTGATATTCATCTTAGGATGTATATCATCAATATCAGTTTTTGCGTCAGATTTCATTCACTATACAATGTACAAACTTAGCTGTGTGATCTACTGTATCAGAATTTTCCAAAAGAAGCTGCAATTGGCGTGGACCCTTGGTGTGTATCAGTAGACACTGCCAAAAAATGGGAGCGTGCTTTCAGTAAAAAACAGCAAAAACTGGTGCAGACATCCGTAAATTTGGTAGATGAAGTTTGGACAAGCCGACCGCCACCTGAAATCAACCCTGTTTTAGTGCATCCTCTTAAATTTGCTGGCTCTTCAGTTTCAGAGAAGTTAAAAGATCTGAGAGACAAGCTTCTGCAGGAAAAAGCTCGTGGTGTTGTGTTTACAGCTCTTGATGAGGCATCTCCTAGCCTAGAATTATATGCTTGTTTGGTTGCTCTTATAGGCCTGCCTGCATTTTTCTGTTTCTTCTATATTGTTCTGATTCCAGTTTAATTTAACTGTACACCTGTAGGTCGCCTGGCTCTACAACGTCCGTGGTACTGATGTGTCCTACTGCCCAGTTGTTCATGCATTTGCTGTTGTAACACTAACATCAGCATTCTTTTATGTTGACCAAAAGAAATTATCGGCTGAGGTTTCCCTTGTGCTATTTGATCTAAATTGTTCCATCTATAATCTAGAATGTTGACTTCTAAACTTGAGAAATGCATATTATATTCAGGTGACCTCTCATCTAAATGAGAATGGAATTCAGATAAGGGATTATGGTGCATTGATCTCAGACATCATCCTGCTTGCATCTGATCAACTCTCACCTCCAGCTTCTGACCTTTCTGAGAGGAATGGTTCTGGTGAAGTGAAAGAAAATGGTATTGACTTCATCTGGGTTGATCCTTCAACTTGCTGCTTTGCAGTATTCTCAAAGCTGAATGCCAACAAGGTTATCCTGCAGCAATCACCATTAGCTCTTCCAAAAGCTCTTAAGGTATGCAAAATTACCGGTTATTATTATTTGTTTAAATGATAGCACCTTTTTTCAAAAGCTTTGGATGTTGGAAACATAATCCAGCGTGAGGAACTAAACTTAACCATTAAGGTTCTATTGGACTTTAAAAATAGTGTAGGTTACAAGAAGCTATCTTTTCTGCTACAGGTTGTGACCTTGTGAATTCTCCTAAGAACGGTTTACCATATAGAATATATGGCTAAATACGAAAACAAGACAGTTTGGTTTATTATCTTTAGTCTCTGCATTTGTGGTCCCTGTGATTAGTTAGGTCTGACATGTTACCCTAAATTTTTTTCCCCTTTTTAAACTCCTTGTAAAAGAATTTGGATTTGTACTGCATAAGGGACAAACCAAGTCAAAAAGACCTGGCCTTGCAAATTCAGTGTTTATGAACTAGGTATGAAGTATAGATGGATAGATATTTGTCATCTGTATTGCTTTTCAATTAAAATTCTATTGTAATGTGATACAAACTTTTTCCCTTTCATATTTTAAACTCTATTTTTACTTGCTGAATGTTGTCTTGGTTTCTAGAATCCCATTGAGATGGATGGGTTAAAGAAAGCACACATTCGAGACGGTGCAGCTGTCGTGCAATATCTTGCTTGGCTGGATAAGCAGGTTTTTTACATGCTCTCACTAGACTTATATTTTTTACCTTCTTAGTTACTTATGGGCAGAGATGAGAAGTCTGCCTGATTTAATACTGAATCTCTCCCAAGATACTGTTTCACCAGATTTCCTGATTCTTTTGTTTACTTATGTTCTTTCCTCTTTTATGAGATTAAGAGAGGACACATTGGTAATAATACCATTTATATTTTGGTTTTTTGTGGGGATTTCCTACTTAAATTGGCCATTCAATCTGCTTATCCTTAATCATTTATTGGTCAAAGAGTTCATCAAACTTGCCTTCAATTTTGGACAAAATACTTGTTTTGTTTAGTAACACATGTGAATTGCAGATGCAGGAAATATATGGTGCTTCTGGTTACTTCTTGGCAGCTGAAAGTATAAAGAAAATTGATGACAAGTAAGTTTTCTCTTCTACTTTGTGTTGTCAGTTTTTGGTGCTCAAGGTATAAGTGTCTGTTAACTTGCTGTCGAAATGAATGGAACGCGCTTTAGAACCATGTTACTGGTTCTTAATTTCTCTGGCCTAATCATTTTATATGTCATGTTAATGTTATGTTAGGAATAAGTTGACAGAAGTCTCTGTAAGTGATAAGCTTGAGGAGTTTCGTGCGTCAAAGGAGGTAATAGTCTGTTACACTTCTTCAGATGATTATCTATTCTCTCATATTGCTACCAATCCCTTCTAATATTTAATGGGCAACTTAGATTCAGAAATGCTGCAAGGGTTCTTGTTGTCTCATTACATATAAATATAGGATTTCTTGTTCCATCTCTTTTCTCATTCTTCAAACTCATCATGAATCTACCAACATATTTAATAATTCATTTTTTAACTTCACATTTGAAAATTCTTCTGAAAAAATTCACATAATCAGTATTCTGGTTCGTCTATAACTCTCAGTTCACATGACTAGAACAGAAACCAAACAGAGGATTCTGTTGCATGCATATAAAGTTGCTTGATCCCCCTGTAGAAAGGTGGAAATGAAAAATGTCTTCTTTTGGTTGGTTTAATTTTTTTCTCGAAAAATCATTTGATGGTTTTATAGCCTACCATTTTCCATTTCCCATTTACTTTACATTAACATATATAATTTTGTTTTCCACTCTCCTTGTAGCACTTCAGAGGGTTGAGTTTTCCTACAATTTCATCAGTTGGTTCAAATGCTGCAATAATTCATTATTCACCTGAGGCAAAAACTTGTGCTGAACTAAGCCCAAATCAAATTTACCTATTTGATTCAGGGGCACAGGTTTGCCAACTACCTGATTACTATTTTAATGGCTTTTATATAAATATTAACTTTCTGCTCTAACTTTTTTAAAATTCATTTGCCATCTTTTTAGTATCTAGATGGAACAACAGATATAACAAGGACTGTTCATTTTGGGAAGCCAACCACGCATGAGAAAGCATGTTTCACAGCGGTATGATGTGCTTCTTAAAATTTTTATTTTGAATTAACAAAATCATGTTCTGTAGCTGTAAGTTGCACTCTTTGAATGTGATCTTGTGGAAATTCTGTAGGTTCTCAAGGGTCATATTGCATTGGGCAATGCTCGGTTTCCAAATGGAACTAATGGTATTGTTTGAATGATTATTTTCCTAGTATTTCAATATTTCAGATATCCTGACACACAGACACACAAAAGAAAGAACAGTAAAATCATATATATATGATACTTTACCAAAAGGAACTAACAATGCTCTCTACTCATCTTTTGGCATACAATATAGAAGAATGGTAGAGTGATCACCTAGGTATGGAACTAATCTTTGTATCTGGTCACTTCTTGATAGGTAATACTCTTGATGTTCTTGCTCGAATCCCTTTGTGGAAGTATGGTCTTGACTATAGGCATGGAACTGGTCATGGAATTGGGTCTTTCTTAAATGTTCATGAAGGTAAACCTGGTGGATATGCAGATATTATTTTCATTTTAATTCACAACATGGATTGATCAGCTTTTTTGAGTGTTAATTTATTTATTTTTCAGGACCACACCAAATTAGTTTTAGACCAGCAGCTCGGAACATTCCATTACAAGCTTCAATGACTGTCACTGATGGTGAGCATTGTATTTCTCTAGTACATGGTTTAGGTCCCCAAGATATATTATGATCCTCCCTTGAGAGACAAAGCCTGAGTGGGCACCATTTCTATCAAGGAATGTAACTGCTCTGTTATGCTCCTTGTTAGATGATTATGAACTGCAATTTCTCTATCTAAGGGTGCTCATTCATTAGGGAAATATTTGGCCTGTTTTTTTTTTTTTTTTCTTTAATCAAAATTTAATTTCAAGTTGATTTAATTGCACTTTCTAGAACCTGGCTATTATGAGGACGGAAGCTTTGGTATAAGGTGCGAAAATGTGCTAATCATTAAAGATGCTGATACGAAGTTCAATTTTGGTGGCAAGGGTTATTTGATGTTCGAGCATATAACCTGGGTAAGCAAACTTATTACTTTTCAACTTTTGTCAAATATATATATATACTGTGTGATATTATTATATGCCTAGTATAACTCATTGCTGGTGATTTGTGCTGTTCAGGCACCATTTCAACTAAAGTTGATTGATTTGAGTCTTATGGTACCGGAAGAAATTGAATGGTTGAATGATTACCACTCAAAATGTAGAGAAATGTTAGCTCCATACTTGGATGCATATGAGATGGAATGGCTGAAAAAGGCTACGCAGCCTATTAATCTTTGAATGAATGATTTGTTTATTAAAAATACAGCATTCTATAACAATAAATTTATCCAACTTTGCTATCGAATTTTTAGTTGATACATTCTTCTTTTATGAAATAAATATAATTTGTCTTTTATTTTAGGAAGTTTGTAAGGAAGACGACTTGACAGCACTAAAAAACAAATCTCTTTCCTTTGATGGGGTGCTGTCATGTGATATGTTATGGATTCATCGCTTATTTTCTATGAGTTATTTCCCAAAATTTGATATATTTTGGGAAATAACTCTATTTTCTCTATTTGTTGTCATGTGTTCTCTTAACAAAAGAAAAGGAAATTCCCAGAGCCTCAAAATTATCGTTAGAACTCTTCCACATAATCATCTGAAACATCGTTATACGTACGTCCTTATTTAACAACTTGTTGAAAAGTACATTTATCAAAAAAAAAAAAAAACCAACATTATTTTATTTTAACCCCATCTTGACATTTTCCAGGACAACCGCCATGGAATTGAACGAGGATCCTCCATTGGCCAAACACTTATCACCACTTACCTTCAGCTGTTTAATCTTCTCCCTAATTACCTTCCCTTCTTCATACTCCATAACTCTTCTAATCAACTCCGCAATCTCTTCCCTATCCACCACCTTCTTCGTCGGCAAAACTTTCGGCCGCACCGCCACCCCCAACTCCTCCGTCAACATGGTTGCATTTGTTCTTTGCTCCGCATACAAAGGCCATGCAATGATCGGCACACCGTTCATAATACTCTCTAAACAAGAATTCCAACCGCAGTGAGACAAGAATCCCCCAACCGAAGAATGCTCCAATATCTCAACTTGCTGAGCCCATTCTTGAACCAAGAACCCCACTTTCTTTGTCCGTCCCACAAACCCTTCCGGCAAGAAATCATACCTCACACCGTCTGAATCATCCATGCCCGTCGTGAAAAACGACTTATCCGAATCACAACCCTTCGTCGGTGGCCGTACCACCCAAACAAACCTCTTTTCACTCATTTCTAAACCCCAAGCTACCTCCCTAATCTGTTCAGCTGATAAACTCCCACCACTACCAAACGACACGTACACAACAGACTCACTAGGCTGCATATCTAACCACTCCTTCACTTTACACCCACCGTTAAATCTTCCCGCCGGTTCAAACGATCTCCTTACCAACGGTCCAATCGGGTAAACCGGTGCCGTCTTTAAAAGTGCACCTAAAATCCCATCCTCCTCCCTCATGGCTTTAAGAGTTGTGGGCTCAAGATCCTCCCACGTATTCATCAAGATTCCATTTCCTGACGTCAGCCCTATACCTTTATTGACGTACTCCACGTACTGTTGATCATCCCGGTCAAGCATTGGCTCAACGACATCTTCTGGTCGGACTGATTTACAACCAGGAATCCTCAAGAGTTCCTTTTGGTCAACGTATTGACCAGATATTTGTTTATCAAGAACATGACAGTATATAGTTAAAGCAGTAAACCATGCATTAGAAGGAACATACACGTACTTAGCCATATTAAACTCGGCCGCGATTGAAAAAGCCTCCGGACAGAAAAGGTCAACGATCAATACGTCCAAGGGACCACGACCCTGGTTCTTCTTCATATCCGCAATCGTTGACCGGACACCGGGAAGAGAGTCACGAACCATCATGAACAGACGCGTGACGACCTTCGCGTTTGCGTCATGATGATGACGTGGCGACGGCGGTGGTGGAATCTGGATTATGTCAAGGAGTTGTGATTTTTCTTTGAGAATTTGAGTCTCGGCTGCAGAAGTGGCGGTGGTAATCGCCAGTACAGTTACCTTAACGTTATGGTGGGTTACGAGGCGGTTGCCGAGGACTAGAATTGGGATAAGGTGACCTAGGCCGGGGCTTGCTAGTAGACCTACATGGAGCATTTTGCCATCCATGACTTTGGTAAATATATATGTTCTTGGAAAGTATGTGATTTCAGATATATAAATACAGCTTCACCTGTGGTATAAATAAGTTTTGATTTTTTTTTTTTTTTTTTTTTTTTGTAACAGTTTGGTTTGGACTTATATGTGGAAAAAGCTTTCTTTACTTATCAAGTCACAATTATATGTTATAATATTATAGTTTTCTTCCACAAATTTCTTTCCGATTAATATACTTGAGACACCGAAAATTTAATTATATATTTAAATAAATATTGAAGATATTGAAAGATTTTGCTCTGTGTCAAAAATTATTTGGAGTGACACATGACAAACAAAAAAATTTTGTTGATTGTCACTCTCTTCCATCTATAAATAGAGACGGGGAGAAGAATTCAAGAGGGAGAAAAAAAAGGTGGAAATAAGAGGTGGAAATTAAAGGTAAAATCTCTGGTGGCGAGAGAAGAAAAGAAACTCAGCCGATTCCCTTCGGGATCGTCCATAGGATGTGCATCCTCCCTTCGAGATTAAACAAAAGCCCCAAGGCTCTCGAGAAATCAAATCCATTCCGAGATCAAATTCAAAGACCATCGGAGAAATCAAATCAAATACAGATAGATCGAGATCAAGCCCGGAGGGCCTTGAAGTTCAAATCCATTCAGAGATCCCAAAACGCCCCGGAAGAAATCAAAATCTATTGGATCGAGACAAGCCCAAAATGCCCTGGATCCACGCCGAAAAGAATCGGCGGAGAAATACAAAGATTCGAGCCCAACATCAAAATATATATTATCTTGTGACATTTATTATATTTGATTATTTTATTTTGCAGGATAATAATAATCGAGAAGAAAAATTTATTGTTCACAAATTTGGCACGCCCAGTGAGACCATCTTTACCGTCCATCCCTTTTCCGTCAAATGTCATGGAACGGGAAGGAATGTGTTTGCAGATGTAAAAAAAAAAAAAAAAAAACCGAATCAACCTTCAAAAAAAAAAAAAAAAACCAAGGGGGGCGATCAAGTAAAAACCCTTGACACGAGTGAAAAGCCCATATTGATACAAAGACTCCTTGATACGAGTGTAAACCGTCTATATATAAAAAAAACTCTTTGATACGAGTGTAAAGCCTGCACATATAAAAGGACTCCTTGATACGAGTGTAAAGCGTCCATGAGACTCCTTGATAGTATAAACTATCTATGAACTACGTTAGACTTGATTCCTAAAAGGTAAGGGATACGTAGGAAGCTTAGAACAAAAAATTCTAAGTTCAGTCTTGAAAAAAAAAAAGTCAAAAACAAGAGAAAAAAAAGCGACAAAAAAAAATGAATGAAAAAAAAAAAATAAAAAAAGGCAAATAAAAAAAAAAAAAAAAAAAAAAAAAAAAAAAATCGTATTTATCTACAAGTCAAATTGACTCAATTCGATTTTTAAAAAAAATATTATCTTTATGCTTAAATTCAAATTTGAATCGTATTTATCTGCGAGTCAAATTCAAGATAGACTCAAATACGATTTGATATTTATGAGATACTTTGAAACTTGTCCACATAATAATTCTTCAAATTAACCCTAAACAAGTTTCAGAGGGCAATTTGTAGACACCGAAATTTTAATTATATATTTAAATAAATATTGAAGATATTGAAAGATTTTGCTCTTTGGATGAGTGACACATGACAAACAAATAGTCATTGATTGTCACTCTCTTCATCTATAAATAGAGACGAAGAGAAGCATTCAAGAGGTGGAAATAAAAGGTGGAAATAAGAGGTGGAAATTAAAGGTAAAATCTCTGGTGGCAGAAAAGAAAAGAAACTCCGATGATTCCCCGAATCGTCCATAGTTTCTGGTGCATCCTCCCTTCGAGATCAAGAAATCAAATCCATTCCGAGATCAAATTCAAAGACCATCGGAGAAATCAAATCAAATACAGATAGATCGAGATCAAACCCGGAGGGCCTTGAAGTTTAAATCCATTCCGAGATCCAGCCTAAAACGCCCCTCGGAAGAAATCAAAATCTATTGGATCGAGACAAGCCCAAAATGCCCTCGGATCCACGACGAAAAGAATCGGCGGAGAAATACAAAGATTCGAGCCCAACATCAAAATATATATTATCTTGTGACATTTATATATTTGATTATTTATTTTACAAATAATAATAATCGAAAATAAAATTTTATTGTTCAAAATACTATCTAAATTTTTTAATGAACAATGATTTATTACTTTAGGTCACCAAAATTGTCCTAAATTTTTGGTCCTCGGATGTCGGTCTCTTAATTATCATTTTTTAATTAAGGGTAACAGTTCTCGTGTTTAGTGAACAATCATTTATTATTTTAATTTTTTTATAATGAGTGTATAGTTTTATTATTATTATTATTATTTATAAGAAAGAGGTCATTTTCAAATTTATTTTAAAAATACGTAATTTGTTGAATTTTTAATTTTTTTTTAGTGATTTTTATTGTTTTTATTGTAGGAGGATGTCGTTTCATGTTCACTAAGATTAGTTTACTCCAAGAATCAATCGACATTTATTTGTTAAGAAAAAGATGTGTCATTAATTGACAAAATAGGCTGTACTAGTTTTTTATTGTGAATTTTTTTTTTAAAAAAAAGAGTTATTAGTAATTTATATATAAATTAGGTCCAATTATATGATGTTGAAAAGACGAGCCACGTTTCCCTATAAATATAATTTTTCCACACCACTTGGAGATGAGATAAGAATTCAAAAATGATAAGGGGGCAGTCACTAAATTTAGAAAATTGGCTTTTTTGTACTTAAAACTTTCTGTTTTTCATCTTTATTTATATAATTATTACTATAATCTCAATTTTTCATAAACTCTTAGCTCTAGCTTGACAAAAATGAGAAAGTAAACTTGTAAATATTATATGAGATCGAGGGTTTAAAACTCGTCCCGATCATTATGTAAAAGTCAAAATGAGATTTTCTTTCAAGTAAGAGTTAGATTAGTCAAAGTTATAAAAAAAAAAGATTGTAAATATTATACAAGATCGAAGGTTTAACACTCGTTATAAGGGTTATGTAAAAGTTAAAATGTGATAATTCTCCAACTAAGAGTACTTTATTGTGACATGTGTCCTCTTTGTTTAATACTTAACATCATTAATATGTTAATTAAATAAAATTAAAATATTAAAATAATAATTTATTTGGTGTTGCTCATTCTTCCTCTCTTTGACACATATTGAAAGTTAAGAATTTTAGTATTTTAATGTTTATTTTATTTGATTAACAAAAATTAACCGCATAAAAAAAAAGATAATTCTATCAAGAAAATATAACTAAATTGGTAGCAGCTTAACTTCATGAGTTTGAGATATAATAGAGGCGAAAATGCCTAAAATTTTAAAAACTAATAAAAAAGATAATTCATAAGAATAAAAGAAAACTATACGTACCATAATTTTATAGATTTATATTCTTTCTTTTTGCACAATGAAAAAGCAGTTCGTGCATACTACATTTATTGAATATTCATTTTAAATATCATACAAATAAAAGTCTAATGAGATTTTTTGTTTTTAAAAATAAAAATAAAAGTTAGACTACTTTAAGAGTATACTCTGTGACCTGAAGTATCACTTGTTTAATAGATTTTTAGACGGTTATTAAATAGATTCTGAAACTTTTTATTTAACCGACGTATTTTAAACTTGCAAAGTGGTAGGGGCTCCTCCTCCTCCTCCCTTAACCAACGATCAATGTTTCAAATCCCGACTTGGGTATGAAAAAATGTTAAATCCTCTAGTCAGTTGTCTAACTCAATGAGGTGCCTACAAATCAGCGAACAAGATTAGTCCGAGCGTGAAATGAACTTGAAGGTGTCGCCCCTCAATAATGGGACTCACCTAGGCGATAAGAAAAAAAAGAAAAGTCGAGTGGGCAAAAACAGGCTTAAGCCCACAGAAACTGAAATAAAACGGAGCATCTATAAGGTTTATGAAAAAGCCCATTTAGAAAATGAAACACACGCATTTTTCCGATGTGGTATAGTGTAAGGCTTTTTTTTTCCCTTAAAGCACAACTCTTACTTAAGAGTGAGAGTCGACTCAAAGCTTTTTAAGTTGACGCTAACCATCTTATGGGGATTCGAACCATCGACCATTCGCCTTGAGGAGAAGTTTTAGGAGTTTACTTACCAACTCCCCCAAGCTGCTAGGATATGAATTTTCCTTTTCTATTAATCAAGAAAAATGAATAAAGAGTATTTCTCAATTTATTTTATTTTAGTTTTACCCTTTCAAAAAAGTAATTAAGTAAAATTCAATTCAGACTAACGAAGCTAATTGAGTAGTACTAGTGAAAAACTCTCAAAAATATATATATATAAATAAATAAAATTCAATTAGCATTTTTTATTTTTAAAAAAATAAAAAAATTGATTAACAAAGTTTCTAAATTTGTTTCATTTGGTAGCAAGTTTCCTATTTCTTAAAGGAATTATATTTTAAAGTAATTTCCATACAATTCGGAAATTTGTTTCATCTAATAGCAAGTTTCCTATTTCAAAGGAATTATATTTAAGTAATTTCCATAAATATTTTAATATTCATATTATTATTTTAAAAAATTAAATTAAAGAATTAGTCATTTAAAATATATATAAATTTTCTTTTTTTTTTTTTTTTTAAAAAAAAAAATGTATTTTATGAAAAATAATAAACGGGAAGGGGTAAGTTATAAACCTATAAGGACTAGGAAATGCGCGGGAACTCTTCTTGCCCCTTATTTATATCTGTAAAATGAACCCTAATTAACACATAATCAAAAACATCGAAGAAACCCTTAATTACTTGCCTCTCAAGAAACCTTCCTCATAGCATGAAGATGACGGGAACTCACAAAAGGCAACGATGTTCACGTTCTTGGTGCGATCTTCCATCGGAGTTACTTGAGTTAGTCAGCATGAATCTTTCCGGTCCCGACGTAGCCAGGTTCAAGTCAGTCTGTACTTCATGGAGAAAAGCCGCAGCGCGACAACAATTCCGAGGTCCGTTTCTGCTACTCCCGGCGCCGGCAGAATCATCATCAAACGAGCAGCCGAGTCTCCAATTAATGCGCGGCGGTACTGAAGTAGCCTACAGCGTCAAGAATAACAGCGTGGAAAAGCTACTTAACGGAGGCGTTTGCGTTGGTTCTTCACACGAGTGGTTATTCGTCATAGACAAATATTATAATTTCTGGTTACTGAATATTTTCTCAAGTAAACAAATTCAACTTCCCAACGAAGTTTTTCCCCACTGTTTCGATTTCAAATACGAAAGAATCCCTATCGAAAAAGCTATACTCTCCGCTAGTCCATCACACGATAAAAATTTCAAGGCCGTAATAATATACGGTTATGAATATAAGCTCTGGTATTGCAGCGGTGGCAGGCACGAAGGAAGCACGAGTAAGTGGACTCCACTGTCCAACGACGGTGGATACGTTGATGCTGTATGGGAGGGTGATAAGTTATTCGCGCTAGGGGAAGGCCAAATTGTTGTTATGTTTGATTTCAAGAAATCAAAACCTGAAAAGCGAACTGTTTTTTCGCCTTCGTATTTGGAAAAGCTAAAAATTATTGATTACGATGCTATTCAGTTCTACTTGGTGGTATCCAATAGCGATATTTTATTAATTCAGAGATTTATTGGAGATAGGGTTAACGAAGACGGCGAAATCGTTGATGAATCAGATTTACTTCCGGACGGTGAGGATGGTAATAACCATCCTCTGGTGTGTCCGTACAAAACACTGGAATTCATGGTTTTCAAGATGGATGTGGAAAGGGGAACGTGGAGAAAAATGGAGTCTTTGGAAGATGATCAAGCTATTGTTCTTGGTGGAAATCAGACGATCTGTTTGTCTGTTAAAGATTACCCTGGAATCAAGAAGAACTCGATTTATTTTAGCGATAATTATTGGGACAGAATAAATGAAGATTACTTGTACGGAGGTCATGACAATGGCGTCTTCGATTTAGAAACTGGTAGAGTGGATATGCTTGTTGATAGTAATAGGTTTGATCCAACTCCTTTCTGGGTCACAATTCTTTAGAACTATTTCTCTCTGTTGTCGGAGATCAGAAACTGATCATAAATAAAAAACTGTTAATCGTTATTATTCTTAATTAAATGTGTTTTCTTGTTCATTCAGATTATAATTACTATTTAATCCAGTACTAAATATATTTAGTGACCTAAATCTATGCATAAATATCTTATTTAGAATCTCCAAAGAATCCGGAGAAGCTTCGTGCACACGTGAGTTAATTATTAAACAATCTTTATCCCACATTTTCCTCAAAAATAATATATATATATATATATATATATATATATTTTGTTAAGGTATTAAATAAGTCTTAAAATATGAGAAAGACATTTTTAAACCATATTCACATGTGTTTGTGCTGAGTTAATTCCTTACAGAAGTAAGCTTTAGCTTTAAAAATGAATGCTATGTTAATTAATCATGAGTTTAATTATGTAAAAGGCAAATTCAAACAAGAATTAGACTATATAGAAATACAATTTTAACTAATTTCAGATTAATTGAAACAATACTCAAAAAAGAATTATTAAATTTTTTATCATTTGGATAAATGGGTTGGTAGTAAAATTGAAAAACAAAAAAAGTAGTTATTAGAAGAGAGGAAGAAGGTGGGGGAGGGGAAAGGTGACCTTTTGATACGTTACAACAACAAAGAACATCACGTTCACGCGTGAGAATGGGTTCACATGGGTTTTTTAATTCAAGAAAATACAGCTCACATGGGAAGTGTAGGGAGGGGGACCCCTCCAGGATGGGGAGAAAATGGAGCATCTTTAAGTCAGTTCTAACACCTAAGATGCCCCCTTTGACCAAAAACACACAAATTGAAGAAAGAGAGACAGTTGCAGTAGCAGAAGATGACAGAGAAATACATATACATATGGATCACAAGCCTGCACTTTTGAACAGTATCCATTGGACTAAGTAAATGTAACAGATGGAAATGATTCTTCATCCTTCACCATTGAGGAAGAAAATCTAGCAGCAGTTCATATTCAAGAAAGGAAATGATCAGTGAAACTAATATATATATTTAATCAATCTCAACTTCAATGATCTTGTCTATGTTTTCCTCTACATGATAATGCCTACAAGAGAAGGAAATTCCCAGTTTCCAACTAACTGGGAATTACCAGGTGATCTTCTTTACATTAAAGGGTATCTGGGAAACAACCATGATGACAATTTTATAGGAAGAATTACATATATATATATATATATATATAACACAAACAAGGAAGTGAAATGATTTTCCTATAACTATTTGGCTTTCTTTGTTCCAAAACTTCCAAGTTCCAATGTGTGCGCTGCAGATATGCTGTGCTACGAGATGGAGATGATAAACAGTTACTCTTCACTAACTGATGCCAGGAAAGTTTCATAGAGGAAAGGAAAGATCTATACCAAACTGGGAATCATATATATTGATGAGCAGAAGCAGCTTATATATATATATATAATGCTGATAAGATCACAACAGAGTAGTAGTTGATATGAAGACAACGGGATGTTGCTTTGATATGCAACCATCTAGATTGAACCATATTAATGGGCCTTACCACTTCCAAGGGTGAGCTCCAAATCCTCTACCCCGATTTCGTGTGCTCTTTCACCCTCCCATGCCTTCACAGCACCATTCTCAAATGCAAATTCAGAGCCACATCCCCTTTGGGCAGCTCCACTACCCCACATGAACTGGCCACAGCCATCAGCTGCATTCTGGAGATTTTGCTTAATCACAGGTTTTACAAGGTTGAATGTTGGAGAAGATGGAGCAGCTGGGGTTTGAAAACTGACCCAGCGGGCAGAATCAACCGTAGTAACATCAGACTCGTCACATTCTGGAATCGTAGCAGGTTTAAAGTGTCTACGCCTAGTAGGGCTGGATGGAGCAGAAGCAGCAAAGAGATTATGGGGAAAGGAAGGCAACTGAACATTGGAAAAAGGCTCCCAATCAGGTTTCCTCTTTGATCCTCTGGTTGGCGAAGAAAGAGGGGGAGTTACTGGAGCACTGTTGGATATACGGAGAGGTGGAAGAGAGTTAGGAATGGAAGCTAAGTTACGGAGGAAAGGAAGTATGTAAGATGAAGGATTTCCATCTCCTCTAGTAGGGCTTGGACACAAGGATGATGATGGACTTGCATGGTAAGACGGTGCAGGGCTTGGAAATGATGAAGATAATGGGCTTGGTTGAAGTGATGAACATGCACTAATGTTCGCAGAGGCAACTCCCATCTCCATTGCTGGAGGTTTGCATCCCTGTTTAAAAAGAGGGAAATTACAGGAAAAGTTAGCAATTTTGAAACTGCACATTGTAATTGAACATAATACAAATTTATTCCCTCATCTGCTAATACTGTATTACATAACAGAGTTCAAGACTTCATCAATCCATAAAAATCTCCATTCTTTCCTATTAAGACATCAGAGAATCCTATCATACTATCAGAAAATAGGGAAATTTTTCCATCAAAGAGCAATCTAAATCACAATAAAACAGGAAAGAATTACAATTTAATTCAATCCCCTAAAAAGGCAATAACAAAGGTAATAAAAATGAGAACTACACAGCTACAAACTCAAAAAAGCCCACAGAAGAGGAATCTTCAATCAACTACTAACTATTACTCCCACTAGAACACAGCTGATGCAACTGAAAAACTATAAAGGATTAATTGAAGAGGTGGAATTAAATCTGCAGCTGAAGATGAGATCGGGGTTCATGATCTAGAAAAAATCAAGATCTAACTTCAATTTTTTCCCCCATTAGAACCGAAACAGATCAAATCCCTTTGAGGAATTTAATCAAACAGTATAGAGTATGTCCACGAAAATCCGACAAACATTAACAATAATTACTAAAGAAGATCAAAATCTGAAAACAAATAAACTTAGATCTATGAACAAAAGGAGGAAAAAATTAGAAATGAAAAAACTCGATAAGAGAAAGGGGGAAAAAAAAAAAACAGTGATAATAACCTTGCGGTAAGTTGTCCCATCTTCTTCAACAACCCAACCAGCTTCGGCACAGAGAGCTTTCAAGACTTCGTTGTTATCACAATGCTTAGGTAGCTTATAGTTACCTTGAGCTCGAAGACCCGAGAAAATCTTGGCAGCGATGGCTCTTCTTCTTCTTTCTCTTCTCTTGTTGTTTTCTCTTTCTTTCCAAGTCGGTAAACGCCCCGACGAACCACTGCCGGCCGTCATTCTTTGCTCCGGCGACACAGCTGTTCAACCTTGCCCCGGATCAAGATACACCAAACAGAAAAATCTCAAATCCCTTATTAGTTAGTGAAATCTACAGCAGGAATCAAAAATTCAGAAACGAAATCAAGAACTCATGTGTGAATGGGTAAAAGAAGAGCTGATATGTTGAAAATGAAGAAAACGAAGTCTTGTGCACTCACGAGGCTCTCTTTATTGGGAATGTAGATCTTCACGTTCCCAATTTTTCATTTTTTTTCTTTATATTTATTTTATATAATTTTAGGGAAATTTCCTGTCTCTCTTCTCTTTTTATATTCATCTAATATATTAATTAGATGAATATTATTGGTGACTACAAGATTCTTGATTTGAATTATATCAATGTCTTTTTGGTCGAAGCATTACATGAGTTTATCCAAGTGTAACTTACTACTGGCGTGGTTTTCGGCTATTGCACTATGCCTGGGGTCGACCCAGAGCGCAACGAAGAATAGCGGCTACGGGTTCCCACGTCATAAAATATATATATATAATATATATATATATATATTTATTTATTTCAAACCTCAAAGCGTAGATGAGCGGGTAAGAAAAAAAAATATTTATTTCCATTATTTTTTATTTATTACATTAAAATATTTATATATATATATATATGTCAAGATGACATAATTTGGTTGGTAATAACCTTAAATTTACTTAAAACCCCATAAAAGTTATGAATTCAAGACATAATACAGACGAAAATGACTTATATTTAAAAAAATATATATTGATTTTTTTTGTTAGCCACCTAATTCGGAGTCATCACATTTCGACTAATTCATATTCAGTCTAAATTATGCTTATAGAGTACAATCTTATTCAAAAAAATATTTTATCTAATATTTACAACGAGTATCGTGTCATCAACCTCAATACATTTATTGGTATTAACAATATCATAGTAATGGAAAATAGAGTGCAAAATAATTAATAATTACTCTTTTTTTATATATAAATATGGGGGCACTTTTGGAGACGGCACCACACGTGCGACGAAGAGCCAATGACTTTTTTTATTTTATTTTATTTTTACCACTTCTTTTTGCTGTGATGCTGTGATGCTGTAATGTGGGGACCGCGGTTTTGGACATTTGATGTGTCAGTTCAAAATTGTCCAACACGTGCATGTGGTCCCCTCTTCATTTGGTATTATTATTATTATTATTATTATTATTATTACTATTCTTCGGAAACTAACGTCGTAGTTGTTCGTGCCATTCGGCTCGGCCTCAGCTGTAGCCGGTAAGGGAGAAGGCGTTGGCTCCCATATTTTCCCCGGAAATCTCTACAGTGGTGGGCCTTAGTATTAGTAGTAGTGAGATTTAAGAATAGGACATTTAATTTAATGGCGCTGGCCAAAGGCTCGTGTGGAACTGTGAAAACAGCTCAGCATTATAGAGAGAGACTGACTCAGAGACAAGCAGCTGGCTTGGCCCCACTAATACCCGTATCGATGCTACTAAACTTCTCTCCACCCGTGTGTTCTTTTTTTATATATATATAATTATATAAAATTACAAAAATGATTATATAATCCTTAAAAAACTTATATTTATTGATTTATTGTTATAACACTTTAATTTTCATATTTCGAGTTAGCTATTTGGTTCTGATATCAATCAATAATTACGAGTTTGTATTGTGATTATAATTTGACGGTATTTAAAGTCAACTACTCGAACTAATTATAAATATTTAAGTCTATTTTTATGTATAATTCATTTACATTTAATGTGGAACAAAATATTACAAGTATAAAATATGTAATTAGTATCTTGAATCCATGACTTCTAAAAGTCATAAATAAGACTGCTACTAATTAAATAACGTCTTCTTGATAAATATTAATCTTATTCGTATAAAATTTATTGTGGGTATCCGAACCCACACTGGCCGACTAATCTGGATTCGGCTTGAAGTGCGCTCGCAGAGTCCAACTCTTACTCGAGGGTGAGGGCCTGACTAGAGCTTTTTAACGTGGCGCTAACCACCTCGGGGGATTTGAATCCTCGACCATCCGCCATGAAGATAAGTTTTAGGAGTCCGTTTACCCCCAAGCTGCTGGATTTTTAATTTATTATTTGCTAATTTTTTAAACACACTTTTTTTTTGTTGTCCGAAAGTTTCCAAAACATATATGTATTTTCTTGTGTAATTTTACATAATTAACCTTCAAAAAACTACAAATTTTTTCTTTTGAGTAATACACTTTTTCCATTTTTCAAATCACCACTTTAAGTGATATTAGGAGTATAAAACGAGTTATTAAATAAAATATCTTAGGGATTATATAAATAATTGTTCAGCGAATCTTCTAGGTGAGTAAATTAGTTTTCTCTATGGCAATAAGATTATTGCAATTACAATATTTGGTAATAAGTACAAAGAAAGGGCATCTTTTACCCAATAGCGAAGGATTTGAACTAAAATTTCTAGATAAATAAGCTACGGTATTAGTATATCTAATAGAAAATTAAAATGTGAAAAATTGTCCTCTAACAAAAGAAAATATTGAATGAATTGATGTGAGATTTAAATATCCCTTCATTGTCACAATATATATATATTTGTTAATTTATTTATTATTATTATTTTTTTTTAAAAAAAAACTTTACCTATGACTTGGTGATGACAAAATGCAGTCATAATTAATGTTGTTTAATAAAAAAAAGGAAATTAATTTCAAAATAAATAAATAAAAGAAGGAAATTTTGAACAAAGAGAAAATTCAAGACACCATATTGTTCCTAAGAACATTAAAAACAGTTAAGAACCGAAGAGAACCCACAAAATCAAAATTTCCGGCCGGGAAGAGTTTCGACTACTCCTATGTATATATATTCATTTAAAGCTTTACCCAATCAGAAATATCCAAATCGTATATTTTCTAAATTGGAAGCTAATCCCCCAATCTACAATTAACAAATATACATATTCCATTTTTCAAGTCAACGAGGCAATATAATCTATATATATATACACGTATATTTATATATATCTTGCTGGATATACTAATGCATATCGTTTATAAATTATTATATAGAAGTATTTAGCGAGAATCTTGATTGATATTTTATCGTCATGGTCGTACTTTCATCGAGATTTGAGTACTCATTTCTGGGAATCCTGGCGTTTTGATCTGGGTTGATTGGTCGGAGTTGTTTTATGAAATCTTTAATCTGTCCGTATTGTTGTTATGTGCCTGTTTGCTGCAATCCCAGATCGGAATTTCTTCATCTGGGTCTGTAATTTTAGGAGCAGAACGTTATTTGATTAATGGGACTGAGCATTCGGTCCTCTAGATTTACCCCCGCTGTTATTGGATCCAAATCTTTTCTTCCCAGACATATGAACAATATGAAGTAAGTTTATTTCGGGATTCTTAAAATTTATGAAGTTGCAGTTGTCATTCTTGTTTTTATCAATACTGTGTAGTTTACTTTTAAGGCAAAACATTAGTTTTGTAAAGAAGATATTCTGACATGTTTAATTGGATGAACAGAGTATTTTGTGCTGGTTTCCGTTTTTTTAAAAGTCTGTGTCTTTATTGTTTGATATAATGCAATAAATGGATAAAAAAAAATGTTTCCTTTTTCTCCTGCGATTGATGGATATGCCATACTTTTGACTTTTCCTTCATTTTTACCCACAAAAGGTGACATTTTCTATCTTATTTTGGGATGTGAAGAAATAATGTCTTGTAAATTCCAACATAAGAATGTCTAATTCTGTGAGTACGTAGTTCTTATGTTTTTTTTTTTTTTGAGCTGACAAGTATAGTATGGGTTGGCCTAGAAGTGTGCATTAGTTGTGCATGTTTGGACTGACTATCTAAAGCAATCTTCTGCATCTTTTCTCATTTACTTAGATATGAAAGAATATGGTAGTTTTGTGAACTAAAATTCTGAAATCATCTGCCATAAATTTCACTGGGGAAAAGAATCAATTAAATTTAGATTATCTAAAAACTAATTGAACCTATTTGACTTTGAAGCAAGCTGTTTGAGAATATCATTTTCCAGTTTGTTAATATGTCAGGCTGGATTCCTTGCTACTATTTGGCTTTGAATTACCTTGCTAAATTGTTGTATTAGTTGAGCCAAGCTTACATTCTTTTTCCTCTATGAATTTGTAGTTTTCCAACATTGATGCTTTTAAAATAATTTTGCTCCACTTCAAAACGGTCATTTCAGGAAGTCTATGCAAAAGTACTAAACTTGCTTGATTATGTCATTGTTGTGGAAATTGATCGAACTTAGATGTTCTTGACCTTCAAGGTCTTGTTATTGTTCGAACAAAGGAGTAACAAATCTGTTTTTCATAAAAAGAGTTGTGCTCTGACTTAAAGATTTCTTTTCCTATTGCAGAACAAGGACAATTTTTGGGATTTCTCTCTCACTGATTGTCATCAACATGGCTTCCATAATGGAGCGTGCTGATGAGAATCTTCTCCCAGCTGTTTATAAAGAAGTCAGTGAAGCTTTTTCTGCTGGACCATCTGATCTTGGGTATCTCACATTTGTGAGGAATTTTGTTCAGGGACTTGCTTCACCAGTGGCAGGTATATTAGCCATGAACTATGACCGGCCAACTGTTCTTGCAATTGGCACCCTGTGCTGGGCTTTATCGACAGCAGCAGTAGGTGTCAGCAAGTTCTTTCTACAAATTGCATTCTGGAGAGCAATAAATGGCTTTGGACTAGCCATTGTGATTCCAGCCCTTCAGTCTTTTATAGCTGATAGCTATAAGGATGGTGTGAGAGGGGCAGGATTTGGGTTTTTGAATCTTGTTGGCACTGTTGGTGGCATAGGTGGTGGAGCAATTGCCACAGTTATGGCTGGTTATGATTATTGGGGTATTCCTGGATGGCGTTTTGCTTTTCTCGTGATGGCAACACTGAGTTGCTTGATTGCATTCCTAGTCTTTTCATTTGTTATTGATCCGAGAAAAATTAATACTGATCAAAATACTGGCAAGACGTATGTCAGGTAAAGTTACTTCAACTTCATCCAGACTTTTTATGTGTGCCTAAGATGTTGTAAGCAGTTACCAGAAGCTTCTTTGTTACCCTTGATTTAGTTATTTTTCTGTTGTAGTGATGAACTGATCCACAAGAGTAGCACTAGTTCTGTATCAGTGTGGCTGGAGTCTTGGCAAGCAATGAAGCTCGTCATGAGAGTGCCAACATTTCAATTCATTGTGTTGCAGGGAATTGTTGGTTCACTGCCCTGGACTGCCATTGTATTCTTTACACTCTGGTTTGAACTGATTGGTGAGCTTCTGCATCATCATATATGTATTTGGTTGGATGCTTCTTGATGAATGAATTTAATTGAAATTCTATATAGGTTTTGATCACCACAGTTCTGCAACACTAGTTAGTCTTTTTGCTGCTGGATGTGCATTGGGATCTTTCTTTGGTGGAGTTATTGCAGATCAAATGTCACGTCTTTACCCTTATTCAGGTCGAGTCATGTGTGCACAGTTTAGTTCCTTTATGGGCATCCCTTTCACATGGTTTCTTCTCAGAGTTATACCGCCGTCTGTTGATAGTTATTTTACATATTCTGCCACTCTCTTCATGATGGGAATCACTATCAGTTGGTGTGCTACTGCTACAAATGGTCCAATGTTTGCTGAGGTTGTCCCTGCAAAACATCGTACCATGATATATGCATTCGATCGGGCTTTTGAAGTATCATTCTCCTCATTTGCTGCTCCCATTGTTGGAATTCTTGCTGAGAAGATGTATGGCTATGATCCCAAAACTGTGGATCCAATTCTAGGCTCAGGAAGGGAGGCCTTAGCTTTATCCAAAGGGCTTTTCTCAATGATGGCAGTTCCATTTGGTTTGTGTTGTTTATTTTACACTCCATTGTACTGGAATTTCAAGCAGGATAGGGAAAATGCCAGAATTGTTTCTTTGAAGGAAACAGAAATGATATGACAGTAGTTACCTTATTTTCCTCATTAGACGAGATAAAAGGATACTATAATGAGCAACACTCTGAAATGTCAAGAAAATGTACACTTGCATTAAGAATTTGAATTTCTAACACAAATTCTTCAAGTACCAGATCACATGTAACGAAACATTGTCAAATTGTCAGGGAAGAAAAGAAGAAGACCATGGAATGGACATGGACAAGATTTCACATTTTTTAAAAAAACAAGGTTTATGACTAATATTATCCAACATTGCTGAACAATTAAACTTTTTCACCACCATTGACACACTGGAAAAGCTACAGGCATCTTGAGAAATGTGTAGAACCAACGTATCCACCAGCCATGGCTTTCCTCACATTAGACTGGAATAACCTTGGGTTATCTCTTAATACAGCAGCAGCATCATGGTTAAGAGGATCCTCATGATTAGGTTCCTGCAATAATGTTGGGGATATTTAGATTTTTTTTTTTTTTTACAGAAAAATATAATAAAAATCAAAGAAGAACCAAGAAATAATACCGTGAAAAGATGATACAATCCATAAACAATGGTGTTGATGTTGAGGACAGGCTTCCAATCTTCACGAAGTATGTTTAGGCAAACATTCCCTTCCAAGTCTATATTAGGATGGTAGACCTACATAATACATACACAGTACACATTGATCAACAATAGCATGATAAACAATTATACATACATTATATGTATACATATTATGTTATAGATTGCTAAGAGGAACAAACGTCGAGATACCTTGGTTTTGCACTTGACTTTTGGTGGCTCATATGGATAGACATTAGAAACTTGGAAAACAAACAGAAAGTTGCCACCTCTGCGATAACGGGATAAAATGTTGTAAATCAACATGCATGAGAAACAAACAAAGGTTGTATATAAAGGTGGCAATAGCAGTTAACGTTGTATACATTCTATTTTTCATGGTGGTGAATAGGGAGAAGCAGCATTAGAGGTAAAACTTACAAATAATATCCATCGTCTGGCTTAATGGAAATTTCAAAGTTCATGAGGTCATCCTTGCCACCAGGAAAAGATATGTTGCATGATATTGGTAGGTTCAGCTCACTAATATCTACATAAAACGAAACATAAAAAACTAGGCATTATATATATATAGGTGAGGAAATAGAGCCACAATACGAATAGATATTAGTAATGAAGCAGCACGAAAAAATAAGAATAAATAGCCCTATCTGTTTAAAGTCACTCCAAAATTCAAAAGATTATCACTAAATGGTGCATCTCATGCAACAAAATGCAGGTGCATCTACATATATTACTCTCTTCCCCAAATTTCAGCATTTTCTCTCTTCTAGAGTAAAAGAACCTTCTTTAGCCTCATTCAAACCACAAGGATTCTCTGTACTTACCAGCTTTATGATTTAAAAAATAAAACATATGTTGAGGCAGGGTAAAAAGTGAGGCAAACAACCTGATGTTTTCTGTTCCCAAAAAAAATGAGGAAAACGACGAAAGGACTACTCATGGTATTGACAAAAAAGGTTATAGTTATTAAAGCATAAAGGTCTAATAGCATTTGGTTCATTTGGGTAATACAAGAAAAGGAGCTATATAATCTGATAAACATGCAAAAGGGATTACTGGTGTGAAAGAACAAGATATGAACCTTTGTGAAGACGCAATTCCCCTGCCGTTTGTTTCTTCATGGCGCCATTTCCACTTGCAGCAGCTTCTCTTTGCTTCTCCTTTACTTTGAACAATCTAATCATGGTGCCTACAAGGAAACCAAATCACAAAAACCCTACTTGATGTCAAAGAACCAAAAAAAGGGACAAATATCACCAACGCAATGATATAGAAACAAAAGCTTAATTTGGAATTATTTATCAAGACTAATAAGCACTTAATAAATTACTCCACGCGTCAAGATTATAAGAAGAATCGCAGCTTATTTTCCCATTTCCGAATTCAAGGTTCACGACGGTTACTATCATGAACTTATACCAGCCAAGTCCATAAACCATATGATTGTTAAGATAATTTCCACAACAAGTCCAAGAAAACATTTACAATGGCACTAATATACTATAAACTTATTATATTGCAACATTAACCGGCGTAATACCTCAAATGATTTGATCTTTTCCATATGACTGTTTCCTTCACAAAGAAAAGAGAGCCTCTTCTAACCTAAACCTTAAATACTTAAGGAAAATCTGCCTTATTTTGGCAACTTATATCCTACATTTGCAGCTTTGAAAAGACTTACTTAAGGGCAAACTCCAAAAACTGATCATGTGAGATACTCAACAGTAAACAAATATTCCAACACACATATATAGCAGTCACTGATCAGTAACTTTTTTACCCTAAAGACATGGTAGGGGAAAAGGAAAAAATAGTAACTTCGAAACAAATCGACCAGAAAAGACTCTTGATACATACATATATGCAGACACCTTTTATCTTTTTCTCATCTATAACAACGACACAACCTTAAATGGAATGCGTGTAATCCCAGAAAGCATCCCAAACTCATAACGATTGTCCTTAAAAAGATTCTAATCAAGAAACAAGAAAACTCAATCTTTAGAAACTCAACGTCAAATCCTACAATAAATAACCAAAAACGATCCACCCACCGGTTCCCCGAACAAAAAATGGAAAAAAAAAAACTAAAAACAAACACTCCAATTCTATTCAAGAACTAGAAAGATTCTCACTTTAGCGATCCCTTAATAAAACAACACCAAAATCATATAATTATCACCTTAATTCCAGGCAAATAAGCATAAAAAACACCAAGAAAGAACCCAATTTGAATTCAAGCTCATAGTTCTTGTTTTAAGGAGAAACAAACCTGTTTTTGCAGGAGAATTTGGGGAAGAAAGTATAAGGAATGGGAAAAGGGTTCAAAAGAGAAAATCGAGTGCCGCTTTTGAGTTCTGATCAGAAAGAAATCGACCGGGACGTCTTGTGCAACATTGATTCATTCAAGTTTGAGAATCGTTTGCTTATAAAGGACGCTCTTTTTCTTCTTCAATATTAATATTTTCTTTGAATACTTTTTTGCCTGCTGATTTTTTTTGATAAAATATCGGATTTATCTTATTTTTCCCTTTTTCAAATTTGAGACATTTTCGCTTTAATGGTGTTTCAAACTCGTAAATTCATAATTTTTTTTTTTTTTTAAAGGTAAATCCATAACTTTTCGATATCATGGAAATATAATATTTTTAACGTTTGACAGCGTTGACTATTCTCTGGGAACAGAGTGCCTCTCCTACAAAGTATACAAACCGAGCTCAGCTGTTTTTTTTTCTCTCCGACCGTGGATTTCAAAAACCCTAGCTGATAAAGACAATGACAAATCTTTCCCTAATTTTCCTCGCCATTTTCTTCTCTTGGATCTTGTTGCTTCCAAGCTCTACGATTTCATTTTCTCCCGAGAACCCTACAGATCGGCGCATTTTGGTTTTACTCGACAATGCATCACTTAAATCGTCTCACTCCATATTCTTTAATTCTCTCAAGAGTAGAGGATTCGACCTCGATTTCAAGCTTGCTGATGATCCCACATTGAGTATTCAGCGCTATGGCCAGTATTTGTACGATGGTCTTATTCTTTTTACTCCAACTGCTGAGAGTAAGTTTGTTTCTGTTGATTTCTTTTGCATTTTGTGTCTTGGGTGATTTTTTCGTGATTGATTTTGTTGTTTTAAGGGTTCGGAGGGGCATTGGATTTGTCTGCGATTGTGAATTTTGTTGACTCTGGGCATGACTTAATTGTGGCTGCCGATGCTAATGCGTCCGATCTGATCCGTAGCATTGCAGCTGAATGCGGTGTCGATTTTGATGAGGTGCAAGAATGCCCTTCCTTATTTATTCTATGTTATACTAGTAATCCTTTTCCTGAGTTAATTCTAAAAATCGATAAGAAATTGAAACCAATTCAATCAAATTGTTAATGGCCGACCCGCCCTTTGTTGGCGTATAGACATTAGCTTTGTCCAGTATAAGACACTCTTAAGTGGTTTGTGGTAATGCATTTCAGTAGTTGAGTAGGGATCAGAATTCTGCGAAGTTTATTCGCGTCCTGAGTTACTCAGTTTGGATTAATTTTTTGTTCTATTGTGGCTACTCCATTTACTTATTATAATTGTTATGTGGCGTTAGTTTCATATTATCACATACTTCTTAAACTCTATTCATTTTGTACTCTTGCAGAAAGAAATGAAATTTGTTCTTTTTGTAGGATCCTTCTGCAATGGTTGTTGATCACACTAGCTATGCTGTATCAGAACTTAAGGGTGACCACACGCTGCTTGCTTCTGACGTCCTCATTGAATCTGAAGTTATTTTGGGGAAGAACAAGATTGAGGTTTGTTTCTTAATTACCTCCGAGAACATGTGCTGGTTTACTCTAGAAGCCTGTAAATTATGAGTGTTACAAGTATACTATATGCATGTTTGTTCTTCTTGATGTTTATCTAAGTCTTTGGACTTTCATCAGGATTTCACATCACGGAAGTTCAGAACTTTTTCTATCTTATTGATAACTTACCTATAGAACTTGATTTATATTTTGGATACTTTTAGAATAAAACTGAACATGTTCCTTGCTACTTGAAACAGGCACCAGTACTTTTCAGAGGAATTGGTCATTCATTGAACCCAGAAAATAATTTGGTAATCTGAAAAGATGTTGGTCTATAGCTTCTGCCTCTCTTCTTATATTGGTATAGTTTGATTAACGTGAAATAAATACTTCTATACTAGGTGTTGAATGTTATTTCAGCTTCTCCCACAGCTTATTCAGCTAACCCCACTTCCAAATTGTCAAACCCACCATCTCTTGTTGGATCTGCAATCTCCTTAGTTTCCATCTTGCAGGTTTGTTCTTTCTCGTACTTCTTTATTTGAGGTTTACTTCTGTTCAAATAATTCTTCATTTTGTGGTTTGTTGTATTACTACATAGAGCTAAAAGTTACTGTGATGGTTGTTACTGACTATGTAGCCTTTCTCTGCTCCTTTTTTATTTCAAATGTTTTCTTATTTTATCACAGCATTACACACGAATTTGCAATTTTCTATTTTGTCCAGTTTTATATACTAATATTGCTGATTACAATTGATATGAATATCTGGTGCAGGCCAGAAATAATGCAAGGGTTATGATTTCTGGTTCTTTAGACATGTTCAGTGACCGGTATGTATTAGTTCTGAATTGCCTTTTAAACTTTATTTGCCGTATATTGTGTATACTATAAAAACTTTATTTTTTATGCTCTTCAGGTTGTTGAGATCCGGAGTGAACAAAGCTAGCAGCTCAGAAAAGTATGTAATTGCATCATTTTCTTCCCTCCTGAAACCAGTTTTTTTCCAATCTCTTTCTCTGTTCTCATCTGGCTTTTGTGTCATCGGCACATTTTTTTTCATTGGACAAAGTAATATTCCCTTGGATCCTAAAACATCTAAATGAATGTATTTATTCATTCTGCATACAGGCATTACAATTTCTATTTATTTGTATATTAGTTCAAATGCAATTATCTGTTTGGTGTTTCTAACAACATTAAGGGGGGAAAAATCTTTTCTTCGTACAGATATGATAAATCTGGTAATGAGCAGTTTGTTACAGAACTTAGCAAATGGGTTTTCCATGAAAGGGGTCATCTGAAGGTGAATCCTTTATTAGCTTGTGAATGACTATTTCTGCCTTTTTTTTTTTTTCTGACTTTGAATTCTTTTGACTGCCTTAGGCTCTCAATGTTAGGCACCATAAAGTCGGGGATTCAGATGAACCTTCAATTTATAGGATAAATGATGACTTGGTAATGCCTGGACTTTATATTGTCTTTGAATGGTGTCTGCTTATGCTTCCTTATAAAGCAACATATTTCTGCAGGAATATTCTGTTGAACTTTATGAGTGGTCTGGAACAAGCTGGGAACCATATATTACTGATGATGTGCAAGTCCAATTCTATATGATGAGCCCCTATGTATTGAAAACTTTGACAACTAATGGGAAGGTAATCATTACTTTCTTCCTGACATCTGTATCTCAGTTCATCATTTTGTGGAGGTGCAGACATTTTTACAAAATTGTACCACCAACAATTATGTGCAGGGACTATATCATACTTCATTCAAAGTACCAGATGTCTATGGAGTTTTCCAGTTCAAGATTGAGTATCAGAGGCTTGGATATACTAGCTTGTCTCTCTCTAAACAGGTGAAACATTGAGCTGCCCAGTTTTAAATTAATGGTTTTGGGGAGGGATTAATGAATCTCTTGTCTGTTTGGTTGGAATATTTGCATGTTGTGCTGCTTCATCATAGAAACTAGATAGTATTACTATTTTCATAGGTCACCATGAAAGTGAAATTAGGTGTTCTTTCTTGACTTCTAGTTAAACCATGAAATTTTGGACAAATTTTGCAGATCCCAGTGCGGCCATTCAGACACAATGAATATGAAAGATTTATATCAACAGCTTTCCCTTACTACGGAGCATCATTTTCATCGGTACATTCTGTCTCTTTCTCTCTTTATCACATGTAATTTAATCATAAGTTGATTATGAATTTTAACTAATTGTACTAAATTTGTGATTACAGATGCTTGGCTTCTTCATCTTTAGCATTGTATACCTCTACAACAAGTAGAAAGTCATCACCATCACTACAGAAGGGGGTTGTATCCATTTTGTAGAAAATTTGGTAGCTATGGAAAGCTAACTTCTTTACATAGCCAGGAAATTATTAGATTATATACATTTTACAGAATCAGATTCCAATTTTGAGGCAGTTTTCAACTCAGATGTTTGAACCGTTGTAAAGTTATTTCCAATACATGAGTTTCATGCTTCTAAAAGTCTCCTACTTACTCTTTCTGGTGTGTTTATCCTTCAACTGTAAATATCAAAAAAAAAAAAAAAAAAAAATGGGCCAAACTGAGGTGCCCACTTCTTTATTTCTTGAATACTTTTCCTGTCTCTTCAAGTTCAATCTGCATCAACTGTTCCTGACCTTTTTAATTTCTTAAACACCACAGAAACCACAAGAATACTTTTTTAGTAGGGTAAGAGAATTATTCAATTGTAGTATTTATGAAAGCGTGGAACATGTGCACTGGTCGTAGTTTCCATTCTCTGATCATAGATTAAACGTTTTTTGCAATTTTGACAAAATATTCCTATTTAAAGTTCAAAGTTTTCCACACTATGATTCTCGTTGTGTTGTAATAAGTTAAATCAAAATTTCTCATTTAAATGTTTTTTTTTTTTTTTTTTTTTTTTATGGTAGAAATGTGATTCAATTAGAAACAAAAAAAATATAAACCAAATTTTCAATTATAAATATATTCACAATTTGTTATATATATATATATATATATACTAAAATAATATTGTTCAAATAAAAAAATAAAATTATTTTCATAAAAACATACCTAAATCATTAAATTATTTAAATTTTTAAACATAGATCTTTAACATTGAATTTCCAAGTTGAGCAACCCTAATTTCATACAAAATTGTTTCCTAACCAATGAAAATGGACTGCCAACTGCCAAACTTTTCTTCCTATCTTATGTCTCTCCTCCTTATAAAAAAATGAGGAAAATTTAAAGACACGTAAATGCACTCAAGTGTTATCCGCATCAGCAATCAGCCATTGGAAAAGGGTGCAATGTTTGGCTGATTCTTCTTCTTCTTCTTCTCTCCTTTCCCTGCTCTGTTCTGTTCCTTTCTTGGCTAATCTCAAAACCTTGTTGTAGGGGGAAAAAAAAGATTGAAGAAGCAAGAAAAGAATTTTCTTGGAAGGTCGGGATTTGAATTTGGGAGCAAGAATGAGTATTGTGAATTTGACTGCAAAATGGGTGCCCAGTCCGACGCAATCAATTTACAGTTTAGAGAGTGGCGAATCCAGTTTCATCCGCTCCAATTTCTGTCACTTCCACAAGAATCAATTTCCTGTTTCTTCTCCCCTTTTCAAGAGAACAATCGGAAAACCAACTTTCCCCTTTTCTTCCTTTTCCATATCCGCTGTTATTACGAAAGAACAAACGGGTAGTCCTCAAGAAGAGAAGAAAAGCAAGAAAGATGAAGTCTTTTCCTTTGATTTCAAGGAATATATGATCGGAAAAGCAAATTCCGTTAATAAGGCATTGGAAGAAGCAGTCTTGCTGAAAGAACCTCTAAAAATTCATGAATCCATGAGGTATTCCCTTCTTGCCGGTGGCAAAAGAGTACGCCCAATGCTCTGTCTCGCTGCTTGTGAGCTTTTTTGCGGGGAAGAATCCACCGCCATCGCCATGCCTTCTGCTTGTGCTGTTGAGATGATTCACACCATGTCTTTGATACACGATGATCTTCCCTGTATGGATAACGATGATTTGAGGAGAGGAAAACCCACAAATCACAAGGTTTATGGCGAGGATGTGGCTGTTTTAGCAGGTGATGCACTTCTTGCATTTGCATTTGAGCATATAGTCACTGCCACAAAAGGGGCCTCATCTGAACAAATTGTTAGAGTTATTGAAGAATTGGCTAAATGTATTGGTTCAGAAGGGCTTGTTGCAGGGCAGGTTGTTGATATTTGCTCCGAAGGAATCTCTGATGTCGGATTGGAACATCTTGAGTTCATACATTTGCACAAGACAGCAGCTTTATTGGAGGGTTCAGTTGTTTTGGGAGCAATTTTGGGTGGTGCAAATGATGTCCAAATATCTAAATTAAGAAAGTTTGCTAGGTGTATTGGGCTGCTGTTTCAAGTTGTTGATGACATTCTTGATGTAACTAAATCTTCCCAAGAACTGGGAAAAACTGCTGGTAAAGATTTGGTGGCTGACAAGGTAACTTATCCTAAACTAATTGGGATTCAGAAATCCAGAGAATTTGCTGAGAAGTTGAACAGAGAAGCTCGAGATCAGCTTGCAGAATTTGATCCTGATAAAGCTGCTCCATTGATTGCTTTAGCAAATTACATAGCTTACAGAGATAATTAATTAATTAATTAATTAATGTGTTGTTATCCAGCAGTAGTATCATAAATTTTTACAAAATTTTAGATGAAACAGACATTATGCTCCAATAAATTGTGAACTGAATCATGGAAATGTAAAGTTCAATTTGTTCTTTCCCACTTTTTTGCCTAAAAATTGTGTGTGGTTCTGAAAGAAGAATATATTGTCAGTGTAGGATTGTTTAATGCTTTTGCCTAATTTGTTTGTTTATTGTCCATTCTATCAATAACCTTTACCTAATTTTTTAGGATTCTTATTGTCAACAAGTAACTATAATGGTTTTAAGTTTTGAATTTGAACTTTATCTATAGAGAAATAGGTGTGAGGAGAGCTTTTCACTAAATCGAATTCTAACCGCATTGGACCCCTATTGGGGGAAAGCTCTCTCTACACATATCTCTCCGTAAATAAGGTTCAAACTCAAAACCTTGCGGATGAAGAACCACGTTCCTTACACTTGGACCAACATGTGTGGGTAATGAGTCTTTCACTTTGAGTTAACTAAAATAAACAAAAAAGAAAAGTAACCAATCATCAGTTGGTGTAAAAGAAAAGTAATCAATCATCAGTTGGTGTAATGAGTCTTTCACTTTGAGTTAACTAAAATAAACAAAAAAGAAAAGTAACCAATCATCAGTTGGTGTAGAAGACAAGGAACTAATCGTCAGTTGGAACCACGGTTCGATCCCCCACAACCGAGATTGGGAGGGTCTTAAGTCCGTAATCCCTAGACCCGCTTCGAATCCGAATTAGTCGGTCTGTGTGGGTTCAGATACCGGATTCTTAAAGGAAAAAAAAAAAGTAATTTTATGAGAATTCACCATAATTTTATGAAAAAAAATTCATTTGTTGGATCTTATTCAAGCCCACTTAAGCAGGGCCAGAATCCAAGCCCAATTCAATTGTTCAGTCCAAGGTGAAAAATGGGAAAAATGAAAAAATAACGCCGTTGCCGGGGATCGAACCCGGGTCACCCGCGTGACAGGCGGGAATACTCACCACTATACTACAACGACTTTGGTGACATTTTAATACAATCGTTTAATATTATTCGTTAATTCATCTAAATCGGCACCAAGAAAATTTCAGAAAGACAAATTTTTGGTTTGGTGGAAATTCTGGTGTAGACCTGATAAATAGTATGATTCCAAAAAACAGCAAAAATGTATCTCTCTCTCTCTCTCTCTCTTATATATATATATATATATATATATATATGTATATATGAAACCCAACCTACAAAAGCAATTGGCAAACCAAACCAATTCCTCCACCTTAGGCTTTTTGGTCATATAGTTGCAGAATTGTAATGGAAACAACGGACCACTCCCTCATGCTAAAAGCTGTTTTTGACCTCTGACTCTGCAGTTCATATACACATATACATACATATACACACACACATTTTTTTTTTTTTTGATAAGTACACACACATATATATATATATTTTTTTGGTAAATACACACACATATATATATATATATAAAGAATTCAATACAATTTCCTTTCACAATGCATAAAGTTTCAAAGCATGAAAATCCCAACTAGCTAGCTATAGATGTCCACCATGTCCCCACCACCTTTCTCTTTTTACTGCGCTAACAAGGGAAGGAATCATTCCCGTGGACTTTACTAAATGGTAAACCCTAAAAGTGGATAGAAGCTAGGTCGGTCCTTCCTCAACTCAACCACATCTTTTTCTTTTTCCTAACAAATATGTCTAGACAGATTAGACACCACACTGCAGTTCATTATCTTTTCTTACTGAATCAAGACAACAAAAATGAGATATATGGGAAATGTGAGAAAAGAAAAGAACCCATTGAAATTAAAGATTATATAAAATAACAGAATTCATAATAATAATAATAACATGAGAAAGAAAGATTGATCAAAGCTTTCTATGGGGATCAAGAACTCTTAAAGCAACTTATCAAAAAAAAAAAAAAAAAAGAACTCTTAAAGCAAATCTTTGAGTCCATGACTACCATGGAGTCCACCAATCTGTTGTTGTTCTACAAGTTTAGCTAACTTCACATGCTTACTGCACCATGCTTCCATTAACTTTGCTTCTTTAGCTTCAGCATCTCTCTGCAGTGCATTCAGTTGTTCTCTGTATTCACATTCAATCCTTCCAAGAAAACTCATTTCTTCCTCTCTTAAACATCTTATCTTGTTTTCAATTTGTTCCATTTTTTCTCTTCTTTTCCTGGACTTTTCTGATTCCAGCTGTTGCTCTAACCTGTTCAGTCTCCAAGAAGTTTCCTTTTTGTGTTGCAACCAGTTATGTCTACCTTCTTCCAACTCTTTACAGTACTGAACAAGAATCCCCATTTGTTGGATAGGGAATAAGAATCTTCCTCCACTTAAACCCATCTCAGGAGGATCAAGAACTGCAGGTTCGGATGGGGAAAGAGTTAGACTTACCGAAGGGGAAGGTGTAGATGATGATGAAGTTAAGGATGATGTTGTGGTGGTTGTTGGGGTAGTATTCATCCATGCAGGCAGAGCGGAGGATGATGATGAAATGGGTAAATCAGGAATGGCGGACACGGATCCCAAACAGAGAACAGGGGGAGGAGGAGGGGGTTCAGGGAGAGAGATATTAGGCATAATAGTAGGATGATGAAAAGAAAAAAGCTTTGGCTGAACGTACTTCTCTGCAAAAGTCTCCAAGATATGGTCGTATTTTCCCTGAGCTGCCTTATCAGGAGGAGAAGCACCACCACCGGAAACAGCAGTAGGGTCAGTAAAATCTTGGCGGTGGTGGTGCTGCTGAGATTTCTGAAGCTGTTTAAGTTGCTTCTCTTTAAAAACCTCCCACCACTTACCTAATCTCTTAGCAGTCCGGCCAGGAACTTCAGCAGCAATCTTCTTCCACTTATTACCGTACTTAGCTTGAAGAGAAATGACCAAACTCTGTTCTTCTGGGGTTAAAGATCCTTTCTTTATACCTGGTTTGAGATAGTTTTTCCAGCGTTCAAGACATGATTTAGGATCTCTGTCTAGGGATTTTCCCATTCTTTGAGAAATTAGATTCCATTCTTTAGCTCCGTACTGTTTCACATAGGCACGGAGAAGTGCGTCTTCTTCTGGCTGCCACCTTTGTCTCTCCTTCATCTCCTGATCATAATAATAATCACCACCATTTCTCCCCCTGCAAATGCAAAACAGGACCTCAAAAATTGGTTACCCTTTCTTCTTTTCTATACCATTCTTTTTTTTCCCCCTTCTCTTTCTGTAGATCCTACAGGCAAGAAGGCAAAAGATAGAATGAATTAGGTGGGTTTAAAAGCAGAATGGAACGGGATGGGATGGGATGGAATGGGTTCTTCTGGAGGATCTTTAAACAAGGAAGTTAGGGGGTAGGGAGAAATAGGACATGGTTGGAAGTGAGTAGACTAGACTAGACTAGACTTAGGGAGGTTTGGAAAAAAGGGAAAAAAAAGTAAAAGGTGTTATATTTGCACCTTCCAATAATCATTTTATACTTTAATTAATCTAAAATCGAATCATAATAAATTTTTATTGGTAGAAATTCTTCATATACTTATTACACGAAGAAAACCATATTCTTTTCACCTTAACTAATATAAAATATTACTTATAAAAAAAAAAAAAACTAATACAAAATATTTTTAAATATGTTTTTTTAAAAACTCTAACTCTTTATATTTAAACCAATATAACGTATTTTTTAACGCTTCTTTCTAAAACGCGCTAGGTGAGGTGAGTGGGTGATACTGCTGCAGAAAAGAGGAGAGAGAGAAGACTCTCTCTTTCTCTGTGTGCTCTGCTACTGAGCCCTATTGATGCTCAGACTGAGTCAGAATTGTGGTGGATAAGACAGGACATTGAGCCCTAGTTGTGTACAGTACATGCATTCTCCTACTGAACCTAATTTCCGACCTCTAAATCCCAAATCCCATCCCATCGCGCGCACACTAATAGCTCTCTACTACTTCTAGAAATTTTTTTTTTATTTTCCATGGAAGAAACCCCAAAAAGATCCCCGGACTCGCCATGAAAAAAACTCGAGGTCTTCCCATGCATCCATCATCTCACGTGAATCTCCATCGCAGTTTCCTATTCACGGTAAATCATAACTAGTGTTTTTTTATCCCAATTAAATTACGAATATATATACATATCGATAATGATTTTATAAATTTATGAAAGTGGTGATACAGTAAGTATAAAAGTTAATGGCGGTGGAAACCTGGAATGCAATCATTCTGGCTCCAATAATGAAGAACCAAAAAAATAATGGTATTGAAAAAGACAAATGGGTAATAATTGTTTTTAATTTTGTAAGGAGAGTGAGTGCTGCTACCTGTGCCTGCTTGCTTGCCCCCACGGCCGGATGTGGTCTGTGAACAGTCGTAGTCAGCCGCTACCATTTGTCAACTCAGATTACTTTCTTCGTCATTTAGGGCTTTTTTTTTTGGGTATGAAATTTCACCGCCACTTTTACTATTTCCAGAATACTGTAACTTAGAAATTAAAAATTCTACTACTCTTCTCTTACTTCTGCTGCTACGGTTCCCCAAGGCCAAGGCGGAGGGAGAGTTATTTACAGCAGCGTGCAGAAGCTTTTGATCTGAGTAATAATTTTACTGTAGTTCGGTATGGAGAGAGCGAGAGAGAGATGAGGCGGAGGAAGAGGACGGAGCGTGGGGAACACGGAGGGATGTGGGGAAGTGGGGGAGAAAGAAGGAGATGGGGAAAAGAGTAGGCGAGACCCATCAACGCTTTTCTCGGATCTGTTGTTAGGGGAGGGTGTGCTCCTTTGTCTTTGGCACAAATTAGTGGGGCCCACACATTCTATACCTATACCTATCTCTACGTGGTGCGTGCCATTCCCCTCGGGGATTTGAAGATTCAGTGATCATACTCTTCCTCTTCTTGTCTGTTTTTTATTTTATTTTATTTATTGAATAATTTAGGTCTATTTCAACTTTTTCTTGTACAAAATTATATTTGATGAAATTTTTTTTTAAAGAAGTCATAATATAAACATTGTGTCCTATCTCTATTATATGTTGATTTAATCTCTCATAAATTTGATATTTGTATTTAATTTTAATCCAATAAACAAAATATAATAGGTTTTGATCCGTTTCGGGAGCTTTTGACTTAATCTCGAAATAGATCAATATAATTCGACTTTGAGGGCTTCAATTTTTTTTTTACAAAATGGATTTGATTTCGAGAGAGTGTCGAGGCTTAATCTTGATCCGTCTGTGGATTTGAAGGAGAGGAAGAACTAGCTTGGTACTTCTTCTTATTCAAAGTATCTCTTTGTAGGTATCATTTCTTGAAGGGCGTGTGTCATTATGTAATTTGTTAATATATAAATAATAATAATAATGTCACAAATATTAAATATTTAAATAAAATTTCGATATGATAATGCGTATGAGATTTGTTTTTTCTCCTGTTATACATAAATATAACTAGAGGCGTGTGGTGGAGCGGTAGAAGTTTCTCCTCCCTTAACCAATGATCCAGATTTCAAATCCTGGTTTGGGTATAGAAAAATGCTAAATCCTAATGAGGTGCCTACAAATCGGTGAGTGAGATTAGTCTAGACGTGGAATGGCTAGAAGGTGTCGCCCCTCGGTGACGAGACCCACCCGGAACACTCGTGCGATAACCCGAAAAAAAAGAAGAAATTATTCTTTTACTTCAATTTTTCCATAATATTGACATCAATTGTTGAATTTACGTAAAATATTCACAAATTGCTTGCTTCGGAAGTACTATGATGTTTAAAGGAAATTGGACGGTGTTGGTGGACGGTCTTAAATTTAAATACAAAACGTTTTTCATGAACCACAATTAAAAGTGCACGTACTATTTGCTGGGCCTGCCGCAATCTTTTTGTTGATTTGAACACACTTAAAAAATGCTTTTGTTAATGTACTGCCGTTGGGCCTTGATGTAGTTTTGCAAATAGGCCCTCTTCCACGACTAGGAGGTTTGGAACCCTTATTCTAAATAATTTTTTTTTTTTTTTATACAGCTTAGGGCGTTTGGTGTCCTCATCTTATTTGGTGAGACTAATTCGGACTTGGTCTGCGAAGTGCTCGTAGAGTTAAACTCTTACTCGATGGTGAAGATCTGGTTTAGAGCTTTTTTAACATAACGCTAAAAAAATATTAATATATATATTTTTATTAAGCACGAGATATTATAGGTGAGTTCCAAACTATGAAAAAGATACTTTTAAGCCAAATATATGTTCGAGTCGAATTGATCCGTTGTGGGAGGAAGCAAAGTCCTAAGTTGAAAGATTGAATAAGTGGTAGTATGAAATTTTTTAATTAATGACGTGTTTTAAACTTGTGAGATCTACATCTCTATGAACACAATATAACCAACTTATGTAATTCGTAGTAAATCTAACTTAAAAAAAAAATTATAAATTCCTTTTTTTCTTTATTGTATTAAAGGAAATTATTTTGAAAGACAGACAGTTAGATGCATTATTAATACTATGAAATATTTTAATGCAATCTCTTTAATGAATGAGTTTAAAAATATTCTTAAAATAAGGGAAGGATTAGCAAAAAATAATAATAATAAATAAGGGAAGGATCAATCGTTGATTAGTTCAGTGGCGCATGAAGGTTGAGTTTGGTAGAGAAAACTACGGTTCCATCCCTACAATCACGATTGAGAGGAGTTTAAAACCGTAATCTATAGATCGCTCCGAATCCGAATTAGTCAACCTGTGATTTTGAATATCGGATGCTATTAGAAAAAAATAAATAAGGGAATGATTAATGAAGAATATTACAACAAACACATTTGGATCCGTATTGATATCGACAGACAAAGTGCCAGGTGTCGATCTGTTGGTCGGAACTTCTCCCGCTCCTACTTACCACGTGTGAAAAAGGAAATATATATATAAAAAAAATATATATATATACATCGGTTACATACCATGATAAACACACGGTCATCAAAATGGATGACTTTCAAAAAAGCCTCGTTGACTGTTTTTTATTTATTTATTTTGTAATAAATGCATCTAAATCAAGTAATAATTTGAGCTAACAACCAATTTGAAATTAAAAAAAAAAAAACTTTATTTATTTAAAAATATAAAAAATATGTTTTATTTTCAGATTCACATTGTGAAGCGGTTAGACTCAAGATTTTGTCCCTAAATTTAAAATTATAATAATTGATAAATAAGATTATATAATTATTTTTTGTCAATTAAAAAAGGAAAATCATAAAAGGACAGAATAAATTGTCCGCATGGTCATATAATATATTCATTATGGAAAATAAATTATAGAAAAATAGTTGCAGAAATATTGAAAAAGGAAAAGAAGAAATAATGTGCTCTGAAGGACCACCACGGTCAATATGTTCAAAGATTTTCTATAAATATAACACCAAATTGCTTGCAATGTCGAACCACAAAGCCTTTTTCCACCATTACAGTTTCTTTACTCTTTTCTCCATTTCTCAGAGCTTTCTTTTCCATCCATTCTCAAGAACTTCTCTCTCAGAGCCATGGCTGCCGCTGCATCAACCTCTGCAGGTTTAAGAGCAATCTCTGCTTCAGTTAAGCTATTGCCTGCCTCTTCTGCGCCTAATTTGACTACCAGTCAGAAGTCTCTTCTTTTCAAGCCTTCCAACGCTTTGATTTCTCAGAATCTTAGACTGACCGCCGCTCCCGTTGCCGCCAATGGCAGGAGATCATTCACTTGCAAGAGCCAGGCTAGCCCTGCAGATTCAGGATCGAGTAAGTGTTTTATTTTATTTTATTTGTTCCCAAATTGATCTATTCAATCAATCCCTAATTTGTCTAATTCCTTTATTTAATTTTGTTTCCAGACAAAATTCAAGAGCTTCATGTCTATGAGATCAATGAAAGAGACCGTGGAAGCCCTGCTTACCTTCGATTGAGCCAGAAAACTGTCAATTCCCTTGGCGATCTCGTCCCCTTCAGCAACAAGGTGAGAATTTATGCCTAAAATTCCAGTCAAATTTTATTGGTAATGAATGAATAGATCATGACGGTGTCGTTTCGGGTAATGCCGGGAAATATAGGTTTACTCCGGAGACTTGCAAAAACGAGTGGGAATTACTTCGGGATTATGCATTCTGATCAAGAACGAACCGGAGAAGAAAGGTGATCGCTACGAGGCAGTTTATAGCTTTTACTTCGGTGACTACGGTCACATAGCAGTTCAAGGACCTTACCTGACTTACGAGGATACATACCTCGCCGTAACTGGTGGTTCTGGCATCTTTGAAGGGGTTTTCGGCCAAGTCAAACTGCAGCAGCTCATCTTTCCCTTTAAGTTGTTCTACACATTTTACCTAAAGGGTATCCCTGACTTGCCTGCTGAGTTACTTGGTAAACCTGTTCCTCCGTCGCCCTCGGTGGAACCTTCCGCCGCCGCTAAGGCCTGTGAGCCCGGTGCCACCATTGCCAACTTTACCAACTAGATTATTATTATTATTATTTGAAAGAAATATTGAACTTTTGTAGCCCAAGCCCAACTACCCGTTTCGGAGGAAGGGCCTTTTGTGGTCCAGTAATAACAAAGTGGGCCCATATGAGACGTGATGTATTTTTGTGTATTTCCTTAATGGAGTTGATAATTATTTTTTTTGTTTTTCTTTTTAAAGGAAAGATAATTAACTTATTAATAATGCCACGTTCTTTTTTTTTTTTTTTTTTTTTCTTCAAAAAGTAAGAATAATAGTAATTCTTGCACCAAAAGAAATAATAACAAAGCCACGTTTAATAAAAGCAACTCTAAGTGAGTTGGGGTTTTTAAACCGTTACTTACATATACAATATTTTTAAAATTTAAAGAGCCATAGGGATTAATCGAAATTACTTTTAGTTTGAGACCCAACATCATTTTTTTTTTTTTTTTTTTTTTTTAAAAGCTGAAGCTGAGCCATAAGGGTAGGGGGTGGTCTATAAACCCCAAACTGGACGCCAACGCCCACAAAGTCAAAAACACAAGACAGATTCCGACAGCCGCCGATGTCTTCTCCTTAGCAACGCAGCAATTTGCTTCCTCCGCCTCCGGGTCAATAGCATCAGCTCATCCTCCGCCTTGAACCGCTAATGTTATATTCACCTCCTATCGATTTCAAAATTCAAATCGAATTCCATTCTTGAAACTGTTTTGATTTTTCTCTACCAAAATTTGCCTGTTATGGTTGTCGTCGAAGGCCGGCAGCTGAGTCTTTCTAGCCCGTCTGTGTCACCTCATCTTTATTACTCTTCACTGCCTCATATCACTTCGTTTCTCTTTGAACCCACCTCTAAATCGTTAGCCCTTCGTCATTCTGATTCTTCTTTCTCCATCTACCCTTCTCTGTCACCGCTGTCGATTTCTTCTCTTCCTGCTCCGCTTGTCCTTGTGCCTGCTCCAACCTCCTCCGCCACCTTCTTCCACCTCCGTCACACCCGACCTAACCGTGATCCCGATTGTTTGTTTCTTGCCTTATCTCCTTTCCTGGGAGGCACAGCTATGCTCCTTCGTTTTTACGTTTTCAATCCCGCCCGCAATACTTTCGTGAAGCTCAAAGTCGTGTGTAATCATAGGGATTTGAGATTTGATGAGAACAGGTGTGGCGTTGTTTTCGAGGTTCCTCACGGCGTTTCCGTGAAATTGGTCGGTGGAATTAATGTGTTTGCTTTGCATTCGGTTTCAAATTCCAAAATTTGGGTCTTTGCTCTTAGGATGGTGGATGAGGATGAGTCTCAGGTAGTGAAGTTGATGAAATGTGCTGTTATTGATTGCACTTTACCTATATTTTCCATGCATATTTCATTTGGTTACTTGGTTTTGGGGGAACAGAATGGGGTTAGGATTTTTCAGTTGCGACCTTTGTTGAAAGGAAGGGTTAAAAGGGATAGGAGAGTGAATGGGAGGGTGCATTTGAATGGTGGAATGGAAAAAGATGCTTGTAAACTGGAGGGTAAGAAATTGAGTTGTCTGCAAAATGGGTTTGTTCGCTCTGAAGAGGAGTTGAATGGGCATTCCGAAGGTCCATTGGGAGTAAAGAGTGAAAAGCACTCTGATTCTGGTGAGTTTTGTGGTATTCTGATTCTGTTTTCCCTTCTGATTTTTTTTTTTAAAAGTGCATATGACTTTTTGGACCTGAAGATAATGGGAGGTTTTTGTAGCGTGTTTCTGATTTTATCTTTTGAACATGCTAAACTAGATTATGAATTCATTACACCTGGTTTGATATAAAAAAACGAAGTAAAAAATAATTTGGGGATCTTTCTAAAACAGTTTTCAGGCATGCCTGAACATATATTCTACCATCAAGTTCTCTGGAGTCTGATAAAGGCTACTAATTTGCTCCTTTCAAAAGATGGTAAATTGTGTCCTTGTGCTTGCTTTGTAATGTGTCTGATCTACCGCAAGGTATTATTTCTTTCCCAGTCTCAAGGAACAATTAGCTGCTGAGGGTGTATAAATAATTTCAATGTCTTCATTCATTTAATTGTCAAAAAGCTTGCGACAATTCAATTTCAATTGTATACTTTTGTATACAATTAACATACTTTTGTATGTTATTACCTTAATTACTAGTTGAAGATAAGAATTACATTACGAAGGATGGTTCTCATGTAATATTACCTTGTTACACCAATACAAATATATCAAGTGTCATGGTATTCAAGTCATCTCTTCTAAACTATTCTTTTTTAGCAAAGTGTAGAGAATTCTAGAGAGCTCTAGACATGCTGTTTGTGACAAAGTGCAGGGGCATAATTGTAATTTCCATGGTAGCAGCTACTACTCATGTCTGTAGTGTGCACGCTGCCACCATGTGTGTACATGTATCTAGGTAGTAGTGATTAGAGTATTCCTTTTGGTGGAGCTCTTATGAGTTTAGGTATTTTACTGTATCCAAAAGGCTGGTTAGTGTTTTACATGATTATGAAATATCTAAAAGTCTTCATTTTGCTATTGGTACAGCTGCTGATTGTGCATTATGACTTGCAGTGAAGTTGAGGACCTTGAAATTGAGACAAGATTCTAGAGAAGATATTTCACATTTCATGGCTTTCAGAATCAAGGAAGTTGAGAGTGATAAATCCAATAAAATGCCAGTGAAGTTAGCTAAGGCAATATCCATCAACTCAATCTCACCCAACAAATTTTTAATCTTGGACTCTGACGGAGTTCTACGTTTCTTGCATCTTCGCAATTCTATACATGGGCCAGAGTTTTCTTATAACATGGAGCAGTTGACTCAAACTATGAGAGTTCGTAAGCTAGCTATCCTTCCTGGTATGTTCACAGGCATTCAGCCTTCTAAGGTGCTACAGAAGTTATCTTATTTGCTTTTTCTTAAAATGAGAGCCATCATCTTGTTGAAGACACACATTCTCCCTAACTTGATGTTTTTGTATCCATCAATACCTTAATTACTAGGTATTTCCATTTAATATTTGTCCATAATAAAAAGCTTTTCCATCCCTTGCAGGAGCACAGACAATTTGGATATCTGATGGACATCAAACAGTGCACATGTTAGTGGTTGCTGAAGTAGAGATGTCAACCAACGGAAACGATGGGAAAAATAATGAACAATTGCTAACCCAGAACTCAGGTTTTGAACAATTGCCTTTTTATTTTATGTATTGGTTTGTCTCCACGTGAAACATATACTCATATCTGTTGAGTATCTTGTTGGCAACTATTACCTACCTTTGTGTTTCTGTTTTTAGTTATTGTCAAACTTCCATTTCTTCTAAAAGAGTGGTATGTCCTTGTGCATGTAATTCATCTGTAAAAGTACTAGAATGGGGCAAATGTGTTTCTGGTCTTTAAACAAACCTGGATTTATACTTCTTCCAGATAACATCTTAATCTTTTGCTAGGAATAATATTGCAAGATTTTAGCCTACCATAAACCTGGATGTTACATATCATTGTGCTCCTAGTGGTCTTTTATATTTTTCTCCTTGCTGTTTCCAGGTTGCTTTAGTCAATTTCTTTTGACCTTCAGCACTTCTAGAACTTATCTGCTTATCTTGTTTGTACAGTCAAGTTTTTGATTATTTTGGAGCATTAATTCTTTTCTTATTATACTGTTTTGTCGCCAGTTACACAAGCCATATTTTTGAGTGAAAAGATCCAAGACATCGTGCCTTTAAGTGCAGATGCAATATTGGTTCTAGGACAAGGTATTATGAACTTGAATGTATTTGCTTTAAGTTTTCATCTGCTGGTGGTTCTTCCATATTCCTGATCTTTGTGTATTTGACAGAAAGTTGTGGGGTCAAAGTACTGTTACTCTGAATTTCATTTTCCTTATTGTCAGTCCTCCTCATTCTTTCTTACAACACATTTTTGTTCATGCTTGCAGGAAGCATGTATGCATATGCCGTTTCTTAATATGTGCTGTTTGTTCTATATTTGAATGGTAAACATTTCACTGCAAGAAAATTTCCTGCCTCATTCTCTCTTGATAATAATATTTGTGCTAATAATGGAGTTATTTGTGAGATATAGAAACTGTATTACTGCCTTCTCTATTCATCATTCTCTTCTTACAACAGTGATGGCCTGAGAAGAATGTTATTTATTTTAGGTGCCTTGTTCCTCAGAACTATATGGTTGATCATTGCCAGTTGATTTCTTTGGGCTCTCTTTGAAATGGGTAAGTATTTGAAGTGTTTTCTGGGTTTTGTCCAATTTTTATTATCCCTCTGCTAGTTATTGGGAGTTCCACTTGATGTGTTCTGGATTTCAGCTGTATAAATACATTTTTTGAACTGATACGTGGTATATTTTTTGTGCTTGCATACAGTCTGAAGCCGCTGTTATATCTAGCATAACAAATGGAGGAGACAGCGCAGCTCTCAGAATGCTGAGTTCTTTGGTAAGTTCAATGTAAACTTTGGCTGCATCTGGACATAAACTTCCATACTTCTGAGATGCTGATTATTGCTGCTACATTTGAAGAGAGGAAAAAAGACTTGGGACTAGAAACAAATGCCAAAAAAAGAAGCAAATCACGCTACTGATGTGATGAGATTTGTTCTTTCACTTTTTACAATAATTAACTCTAAAAACACTTTTTGTTTTTTTTTTTTTTACAGAAAAGTCTTTAAGGATCCCTGTGTGGTTGTTGGGGAGTCCTGGATTCTGAAAATTCAGACTTTGTCAATTTCTGCCACAGTTCTTGCTTTCCCATGTTACAGGAAGAGAGCTCCTTGGACTCTGCTGGTTTTTTCGGTGTTGTGCTTGCAGTTACCCCTATTATCATGGGACGGAATCAACACATGCTTGATAGTCTTAAGGTATTGGGTAGCTCTGCCAGTGCTTTGAAAGATATTATTACATAGGATCACATTGTCTTGCCTCTTGTACCATTATGGGTAGCACCAGAGAAAGGATTTGGGGCAATGTGTTTTCCATGCATGCTGAGAGAGAGGAAGATGGGGTGTTTTGTACACAGATATATCCCTGGTCTAAAACTGTGATGTTTGATTTGTTATTCAACTTCAGGCAATGTTGCTATATAGTAGTAGGCTCTTATTTATTCTCCTCAATTTGCACCTGAAAGTAAGATCTTATAAGTCTATGTTTACCCATGTTGGTTCTCTTGTACGTTTGCAATATTACATTCTTGCCATTGATATATACTTCCAAGAGTACCTTGCTGGTAATATAATGTCTAGTTTACCCTGCATCCTTGAATTTCTCCATAATGTAGTGGGATCTTTTTGTTTCTTTATTAAGAGCCGTTAACTTTTATTCAGAGAGGATTTTACCTACTATTTGTAGAGTTTAACTCTTATTCAATGAATTCGATTTAAGTTTAACTCTTTATCATCCAAGAAGGGTCATACCTCGGTGAGTGTATCATTTGCAATTTGCTTTTCCAAGCTAAGGGCTTTTTGGTGGTATCTCCTTTAAACACAAAAAAGATGAGCCAAGAATACATCTTTAAAGTGATAACGTTGGCAGACATTTTAAAAACAGTGTCTTGGTCCCAAAAAACACATTTTCTTTGGTGAAATTCTTAACCAACTCAGAATTTGAAAATTAGCTTGAATTGAATAGGAGAAAATTTGTTCGTTTCCCATGGCAACTGTTTGATGAAACTACTCAAACGCTAAACTTTCAAGTCCATCAATGATTGTAACAGAGGTAGCCATGTTACTACTTCCTTTAGTTTTCTTTCTCGAAACAATGATGAAACAAGGTTTTGAGTTTTCAACATGTCATGCACGTAAAAAAAGAACATCCTTAACCATGTAAGAAGGTACAAATCAATGGGGTCAAGACTCTGAACCTTTTACAGCCATGGATTCCACCCTGACAGAGGTTTACATACATATATATTATAGTGAGGAGCTGTAGGAAGACGTATAGGGACTTTCGCAGGTTAGTTGGATGCCGGTTCTGATCCAAAAGCCATCAAGAATACGACTTTCACCATTAAATGAAGCACGGTGACAAATAAAACTCACCTTATCCACTGCAAATTGAAACATACTTTGCATAAACATAAGACAAAACTCAGAAATGGGGACCCTATTAAACAATATATATATGTTTATCACACACACACACAAACTCTCTCTCTCTCTCTCTCTATATATGTATGTATATATCATGATGATGGTGGTGAAGATGACAACTCCAAAAACCACATGGATCTGCACATGTCTCTCCTACATCATAAAAAATCTTCATAATCATCTTTCCCTCTCCTCCTTCCCACAATTTATTTATTCTTTTTTTTTTAATTGAAAAATAAGAAGACAGCATGAAAATAACTTTACACTGATGTAATAAAATTGTACTACAAACTACTATTATTAATCATCACATATTTAATTTTGTGCATTCGAAATAGTCACTGTTTAGATTAATTTAAATTTAATGTGACCCGAGTTTATATTATATTATATATATATATATATATATATATATATATATATATATACAGGAGGATGATGTTATGCATACGAAAGAAAACCGAAATCTCGACCTTAGATTGAGGCGGCCCCTAAGGTTGGGGGACCTGTGCCAATATCAACAAGAAATTTTGTTCAGGGACCATATTGGCAGGACATTATATATATAGTAGCTAGGCAGGAAGTCTATTTCATCTTCCCCACAATTGACCCACACCACACACTGGGCATGTATGGTACGTACTGCTATGAATTCGAAATTTCATTACCCCAACTACAGAATTGTGCCCTTTTATGTATAAAAATTCTCTCATTGTGCGTTTACACCTAAAAAGTTATGCCTAAAAAAGCTCTTTCCTAGTGTATATGATTGCATATATTGAAGAAACTTCTGAAGAGGTTAAACAAGCAGGTGATCACTTGGCTGTATGCATGATTTTGAATTGTTTCTTTTTGGAAGTTTATGCCTGTAGATGCTGTCAATTAAGCATATTCTGGAGATTGGTGGATAGTACAATATAATTCAACTTTGCTGTCAATCAAATCTATGCTTTGGAATTGAATTTCGGCAACTTTAATGGCGAATTGCTGATTGCAATATTAATTTGGGGATTTTTTTTTTTTCTAAAACCTGTGTGTAGTGTAGCAGAAGTAGTAGTAGAGAATGGCAGCTGGTGTAGCAACAACGACGACGACAACAACATCGTCTTCTTCTATAGGATTAGGTTTACGGCGACAAGACGAGTCCGAAATTGAATTCAATTTGAGAGAATGGGGTACGAGAGGATCTCGAATCATCAGCCGTGAAAATTCCAGTTCTAGGTCGAGAAGATTTTCCGGTTCGCATATCAGAAGTAGTTTCAGGGAAGCCGTCGATGCCACAAGGTCGTCTTTCAGATCAAACGTCACCGTTTCCAGCACCGCTTCTTCCCCTGGCTACTCTCTTAGAGGTTCTTAATTACACATTCCTTCCTTCCTTCATTTTCCTGATGCAAATTATTTGCTAATCAATCCTTTTTCCTTTCCTTTTGGGTTTGAACAGAGGAAATTGACCCATCAACATATTCGTTCACTACTGCACTTAAGGGTAATTAATTGATAATTAAGGTTATCCTCAGGAAATTATATATATGTATATATATATATGGATTCAGATTAATTATTATATAATTTTGATGTGCAGCATTGCAGGCAAGAACAATGTACAGTTGGGAATACATGTCGGGAGATGGATTGGCACTGAACTCAAAGTGGAACGAAGCAGAGAAATATATTTGTAATCCAAATTCAGGGGAGGTTCCTCTCGAGTGTTTGTCTGCAAAATCACTGACTACAACCACGAGATCGTTTCGAAACTTATTAACCAGCAAAATTACCATGTCTGCTCCTCTTATTTATCCTTCTTCCAGGCATTTCCATACAACAATGCCAAGTACTGGTACTCTGCAAGATGATGATGAAGAAGAAGAAGAAGAAGAAGATGAGGCCGATCATGAAGTAGTAGTACTTCCAATTAGTAGTAATAGTACTACTGAAGCTCAAGGTTAATTTTGATTTTAGTTTTAATTTCTGTATATATAAAAATATGCTATTATATATAGAATTTCGATAAGAATATAATTTTACTGATCGATTGAATGCAGAGAAGAAAAAGATAAGTATGACTAGGGATATTGGCACACAGAGTACTCCACCTAATGAAATAATCAGCTCAGGGAGTCCAAGTCCTGCTCCTACACCTTCCATTCAAGAAAGTCCAAGAAAGCTCAACTCTCCACTCTCCACCGAAAAATTCAACTCAGCAGAAGCTGTAAGTATATATATACACACATATATATGGAAATTAATTAATGCATGGAAAACATGCAATTAAAGTTCTAGTTTGAAGCAAAAAAGAGTAATTATTTATGGTTTTCTTGTTTTTCATGGAATTCCAAGAAAATGAATTTCAGATTTTAACAGTACATCATTATTTATAGAGTTTCTCTTGAAAAAGATTAGTTCTTTCAATATTTATTTTATTATTCACAAAATTGTTGTTGTTTTTTTTTTTTTTTCCCCCTATCGATCTTAGAATATTGTCCCCCCACTCAAAAAGACTAACTATTCTAAGATGTTGCCCTAATTTTAATAGGTTGGGGACTCATATATAGCAGGCCCTTGTTCCTTTCCCCCTGGATTTCTTGTCTCTCTGCATGTGTGTGTATATATATATATATATATATATATATATATGCAACTGATCTTGGCACGTGCTGCGCATGCAGAAGTTGTCAAATTTTATTTCTTTTGAGGTAGATTTTTCTTAGATTCTCCCACAAAAAAAAAAAAAAAGCATATATACACACAAAAGCACTTCTACCTTCCTACATTATTGTAGATTGGTGTATGTAATATGTATGTATGAGTGAGTGATCAAATTACTATAAGAAGATAACCCTTTAGATAAATTTTTGTTTTTCTTTAATTTGTTGATTACTCATTATGATGAAGCTCCAAAATTGCAGTGAATCTTTCCGATGATGATGATGATATTGAATCTTTCTATTTATGATACAGGTGGTGGCGGATGAAGCTCAGAAAGAAGAGGAGATTACCATAAGAAACGAGGGAGATCAGAGGAATAATAGTAAAGCATTGAAGAAGATAATGAGCAGCTGCAAATGCAGAAAAGGTGGATGCTTGTCATGGAGTTTGTGGATGAGGAAAAGGCAAACAGAGAAACACAGGCAACGTAAGAAGAATATCTTTTTTCACCATGTTAGTGGATGCTAAAATTGATCAAAGAAAAAAAAAAAAAAAAAAACGCGTCCCGTCCCCCCTCCCCCACCGGGCACAAAGATTCTCTAACTAGATCTCTCTCTCTCCATTATATATATATGTATGTAATGGATGATTGTGGCAAGCAATATAACATGGTGGTGGAAATTAAAGAGTACATGTACAATCATAGAATTAGTGGAGGTGGTGAAGGCACTGATGATTTTGGTGGTCAGACTTTGATTTTATCATACAATGATGTTAAGTTTTTGTTCTTATTTAGGTTGGAAATGGAATTGATGACAACTGGTGTTTCCCCTTCACGTGCATGTTCTTTTTTTTTTTTTTTTTTTTACTAGCTAAATAGTTATACATATATGCACAATTATATATATATTTAAACTTTTTGTGCTCACCGATTAATTCAAGAAGTATATATAAGATATTCTAAAACTATCAAATTAGTAAATTTCATCATTGAGTTATATAAATATCCAAATGAAAATTATTATAACATTTTAACTTTTTCTAATCGAATTAAATTACATAAATTTTAAATAAAAAAAAAATGTCATGTGTGTGTATATATATATAGACGTATATGAGAGTGGAGAAGTGATAAGGGTGTCATATCATATAATGATTTGTCTTCTTCATGTAGAAGTTCATATATAATACAGGAGAGAGAAAAATCTAATAAAATGCATGGATGCATGCAGCGGGAGGGAAGATGGCCGAAAAAGCATCTTTTACTTAAAAACAGTACATCAGAGCAATACCTTTTATAGATGAGGAAGGATGGATATGAATTGATATATATATATATATATATATATATGCACGTCCAATTATTCGCTCTTCCATCTTATAATTTTTACTTAATTATTCATTCTTTTCTGTTTTCTCTCTTCCATTATTGAATCATATATCATATCATATCATATCATATCACATCCCGAGGTTGTATACAAAAGATGACACTCACCAAATACAATATATATACACATATATGTATATGCTTCATTTCTTTTTTGCATTTTCACCCGACTCAATTTGAGTCCTATATGACTTAAATTTTAAAGAGTTACATATATGAGTAGTGATTCGAACCTCCAATTTTATTTAAGCAAGGAGAATTTCTTACCAAATCACTTGCATCTTGGGGTTTCAAGATATCTATTTTTTTTTTTGTTTAGACCATTCGATATTTGAAACTTTAACTCTTATATAACACTCATAATAGGTGAGCGAATCCTTAACCTCGCGTTACATTCATAATGCATTTTTCTTTCAATTATATTTTTTTTTTAATCAGTCGGCATCTAAAGCCCCAACTCTTAGATAGCCCCTCATAATAAGTGAGCGAATCCAATCCAGCAGCTTGGGAGAGTTAGTAAGCGGACTCCTAATGCTTCTCTTCAGGGCGGATAGTCGAGGTTTCGAATCCCCTTGAGGTGGTTAGCGTCATGTTAAAAAGATCTGGGTCATGCCCTCACCCTCGAGTAAGAGTTGGACTCTGCGAGCGCACCCCAGATCGAATTCGGATTAGTCGGCCCGTGTGGGTTCGGATACCGGATGCTTAAGAAAAAAAAAAAAAAAAAAAAAAAAAAAAAAAAAAGTGAGCGAATCCTTCAAATATCATTCACAATGCATCAGCCTTTTATTTGCCTTTGGAATAATGGAAATTTGTGGGTTTTTTCTTTTTAAATGAGCTTCTTAATGTCCATTTAAGAAGTGGGCTAAAGACTTTTTCCTGATGGGCTGCTACTCATTTTGTAGCTACTCTATTTTTACTTTTTTTTTTTTTTTTTTTTTTTTTGTGGGAATAGTGAAATCAATACTAAGGGAATAGCAATCGAACGGTTATCAATCAATCAATCTTGTCAATATTTTAAAGCTACTTGGGATCCAAAAAAAAAGGGGAGAAAATAATAATAATAATAATAATAATAAAATAGAAGATAAAACAGTGCCACGTCATCGTCCGTTAGAATTGGCGGTTGAGAGCATTCCCTCCACCACCACTGCTGTAACCTCTTCTTCCACCTCTTCCATCAAATATACCATTTCTGACAAAGATTTTGGCCATGAAAGCAGCTGCTACAATGGCAGCTTCAGTCACCGGAGCCGGAGGAACTATTCTCTTTTCGCCGCGTTTTCGTTACTGCTTCAATTGTAATTCTTTTCTTCCTTTAAATAGACCGACACTTAGACCTAACGCTAACTCTAGCTTCTTCACCATTCACGAACCGCTTCTAGGAAAAACCCAAAATCTTCTCCGGTTCAGATCCATTACTAAAGCTGCTGATTCAACTCAGTCCACAACTGTTGATAAGTCTCTCGTACCGGATGACGGCGGGTTTACCCTTGCAAAGGTACACAAAACAGTGTGGAAGATTCTTTTCCAGTTTTATGGATTGCTGTGTCTGAAATTGTTCTTTATATCAGTTTTTTGTGATTCTTTATGTTATTAGAAATTTGTTTTGATATTTTTACTTGTGTGGGGGAAATAAAATGTTATTTAGGGCACTCCCCATTGGAGCAAAGTTTATGAATTATGATGGCTAATTATTTAGGGCACTAAATGTGTTAATATTGAAATCTATGACGATTGACGAATTGATGATTGTTGTAATAATATGATTTTAAAAGTTTATAGTTCAAATATTAGTCCAATCTGTTATGGCAAGAGCATCATGGGATGTTCTATGTGTGCCACTAGAGATATTTCTCTGTAGTAGTTTTTGGTAGCTCAGATGAAGGTTTGCTTTCTTTTTCTGGTACTTTAAGAGTTTTTCTTGTAGAGGCGAGAGCTTTAGGATGTTGTGATCTTCTTAGAGGAATAAATTTCTAAGTAAGTAGCTCTGGATTTATAAATTTATGACTTGATTGAAATTGAAACTGTTCTGGTGTTTTAATTCTACATTCTTTATATTAATATAGTAACATGGTATGAGAATATATGGTCTGGAAATGAAGGAAATTTGCAGTTAGCTCTATGAGAATTTGTTTCCTTTTCTGTCGCAATGTTGTTTATTTACGTTGTTTTTTTTCCCTACAGATGAGTCACTCTTTACTGTTATGACTTATATCATATGCATGCAGGTTTCATTTGGTATTATCGGGTTAAGCCTTGGTATTTCACTTCTCTCGTAAGTACATTTCGTTTTTGTCTCCTCTACGAATCACCAGTTAAAAGTACCTGAAGAGTGTCCAGTTTTGAAAGTTGAGTTTTGCACAAAATACAGGTACGGTTTTGGGGCATATTTTAACATCCTCCCAGGTTCTGAATGGTCTGCAATAATGTTGACATATGGCTTTCCTCTTGCAATCATTGGAATGGCTCTTAAGGTGATTTCTTTATTTGAAATTCTATGGTTTCATCATTACGTACAATTGCGAATAAACTTCTTTCTCAATTGTAACGTTCTAAGCTCTGCACTGTGTTGATATCAGTTTCTCTATGCAGTATGCTGAGCTTAAACCTGTGCCCTGCTTGACATATTCAGATGCTCAGGCATTGAGGGAACAATGTGCAACTCCAATCCTTAAGCAGGTGAGAATTTTTTTTTTTTTTTCTGGGTTATGTTTTTAATGGATATTTTTCATAACAAAACCTTTATGTAATGATAATTTTGTAGTTTTACTGGAAGATTGCTCATTAAGCTCTCTTGGCGACTAATCCAACAAAAAAAAAAAAAAAAGAGAGAGAGAGAGCTCATAATTTTCGTGCGATTTACTATTTTTAAGCTGTCTATGAGATTTTGGAAAGATTTACATCTCTTAGAAACTTACATAGAAATTTTTATCTCTTCTTTATTAGGTCAGAAGCGATGTCACACGTTATCGTTATGGTGATGAACAACATTTGGATGAAGCACTGAAAAGGATTTTCCAATATGGTCAGGTAATTTTCCTGTGCTTTTCTAGCTAAAACATAAAATCAGTTCATTTCTTCCTTCCTCCCCTTTTCTTGTCACCATCATTCCTCATTTCACCTGCAAACACAATCCCCAACCCCGGGAAGAGAATAGGAAAGTTATCTATACCTAAACCTACTGCAAAGATGGCTAAGATAAAACATGATAGATGAGATAAAATAAAACTTCTAATTCATGAATGCCAAATTATTAAATTATGTTTGTAGGAACTTCTTCTCAGCTCCTTTCTTAAGAGTGTACTCCATAAATACTGATTAGGCCTATTTTAAACAGTAGAGCGTACAGCAGTTAAAATGTTATGAGGCTCCGTTAGTTTCTCATTTTTAAAAATAAAGCACCATTGGTTTGAGATTATTTTATAACTGGGAATATTTGGTCAATATGTTTTATTCCTATACAGGGAGGTGGAATTCCACGGAGGAGTGCACCGATTTTGCAGATTATCCGTGAAGAAGTAAGCTTCTACTACAACTTGCTAATGTTTCTGAACTGAGAACACTGATTGTCGTACTACACTGAAATCATGAAGCTTAATAAATCTGCAAGCAAATTCATTGCTTTTACGTAAAATGATTTGCATGAAGAGAAAGACTTTTTAGCTCTAGCAATATAGCCATTGTCTGCTATCATATTGATGTTGCATTGGATATTTACTTGCACTTGTTTTCCTGGATATTCAATGCCATTACTGTTTGAATTGCTAGGAAATGGACAACTAACATATACATAATTTGCAATCAATTTTTCATGAAGCTTCTCATTGTTGAATATCTCAGGTCACTGAAGATGGTAAATATTGTTTAGTATTGGTGTTCGAGGCAAAAGCTCTAGAGTTGTCAGATTTTGAGAAAAGACAGGTAAGAATTTAAAAATATCCGGTCACATATACAAGAATCACTTCCTTTTTTCTTCTCCATTAGTCACTGGGGTGAGTTATTGTTTTCCATTTTGTAAGACTATTCTTGCTGAACTATGTTTCTTTTGGATCATAGGCCAAATTTGCATCTTTCTTTGGACCAGGCATTACAGCAGAAATTGGTAAGCTCTAAATAATACTTCCTAAACCAATGGTTTTCTTTTTTCTGAAAAGTTATATACTTTAAACTCTGATAACAATGTTGATGCAGTGAAAGGAGAAAATGATTTGTATGAAGTACGACTCATTTCCAATACAGTATTGTAGATCTTGCCAGGTTGTTGAACTCCATGCTAATTCATTGGTAAACACCCCGTGCTCTCTCACACCTCTGTTTGCTTTCAGAACATTGTAGTATTGTATAGGAATATATGTGTGATAACTGATAAGGGCGCTCTGTGATGGACTCAAAAAGAATGTAAACACAATATTTCTTGAGCTTTTGCCATGTAACGTCTGCTGCACACCTTTTAGCTTTGAATCTTTCTGTTACATGCTTTATTATATTTTTCATTACACCAATCATAAAATGATATATGTACACCTTTTCAGACCATTGTTATAAAATCAAATAATCCTTGGCAAAAAATAATAACAACAATGAACATTATAATGGAAGCAAATATTTTATGAAGTTATATATATGAATTTTCAGGAGTATCAAAATGCTATCAGCAACAATACATAGTATAAATGCATTGTTGCCAGTATAATTAGTATCCAAAACTAGGAGCTTCCAAAAATCTAAGTATATGCTATAACATTTCAAAATTACTATAAAAGTATAGTTTCCATGATTCCATCATCTCTCAGAAGGAAGCTATACTACAGTTCAAAAAAGGAAAAAACACCACTATAGTAAACTTTTGATACTGTATTGGCAAACTATCAAGTTGGTTTCCTGGGTAAAGCTGTTTGGTTTCAGCATGGCAATACTGGTGTCACCTTTTAAACCCTTCTTTTTCTCCCACTGCATGCAAAAGAGAATAGTTTCAGCAGTTGAACAACCAATCAGGATGAGATTGAATTCATAATGTCAGGGTTAAGAAAAACTTCCAACTAGTCAGGTAATGACATTTTACCTTAACTTGTTCGCATGCTTCTCGACCATTTCTTTTTGTTCATTGTCTAGGGAAAACCATTTCTCCTCAGTAGAAGTATCTCCTGCTCCCACATCTGAGCAATCAAAAGAGAAAAAGAGATCAGGAACTTCAAAATCCAGACGTAAAGAAGAACTTTCCAAGCTATTGTGGCTAAGCTAAGGCCTACCTTGAACTAGCATTTGGGAACTTTCAGACATGCAGTTGAGTCTCCAGTATACACGACCATTCGGTTCATTATAGATGCTAGCTGTCCGAAGAGCTTCAGATGTTCGATTCCCTGTAATTAAAGTTGCAAGGAGTTAAGCTTGACAAATTAAATTATGTACGACTATTTTTTAAGTTAAAAGCACTAAAAACAAGAAGTTCCATCCATATGAAGACATGGAATGGTGCGGATCAAGGGCTCCTCTTGACAACCAGCAAAGGTATGAGAACACTTCTATGCTCATGTTTTCCTGAGAAATATTTTAGAAATCACAGAAAAAGCAATTCATAATCATCTGTATAAGGGTTTACTATTAAAATTGACCAGCTAAGGCAATTGGTTCCGGAAAACTTGGAAATATGCATTTCTGTATATGAATTTCAAGACATACTGTTTCTATACATGATGGTTGACTCCAGCATCTCTGTATGTGCTTGGTCTAATTCAAGCTTTATCTGAGAAACAAGAGCTTCATGCTCAGGAGTTGTAAGAGGTGCATTTCCCTCCATATTAGCTTTGGCAATCTCATCTTGCATTTTCTGTTTCAAATGCTTCTCCTAATGACAAAACAGCTTGAACTTAAGTAGATGGCTCCTCAGAAAGAATTTTATATTCAGCCAACAACTGATATGGATTCACCCTGTTATTACCTTCTCTTTTGCAGAATTGACTTTTTCCTTCTGTTCCTTTGCTTTCCCAGCATGTTTAGAGTTCTGATCGTCAATCCAGCTGCGAATCAGTCTGCAGCACACAAGCAAGAAAGTATCTTTGAAATGGAAATATAACCAGAAAAGGATACAATGTCATGAAAGGAAAAGGCACCCGCACCACCGGTGAACCCTTTTAACTTACGCGGTTCCAAGAACTTCATCGCATAACATATTTAGGATCGTAAGCTTATCAGAAGAGTCCAAGTCCTCATAACCAGCAGCTCCCTTCTCTAAATGCTCCATTATCTGCAACTCTGAGCCAATGTCTGATCCAGAAAGGCATTCCTTTAGGGCATTAACCCATGAATCTTTTTCACGAGTCGGGCTTAAATCTGAAGACCTGAAGAGTAGATACTCTAACATCAGAGAGAAAGGTATGCATATATATATATATATATATATACACACACTGAAAAATCATTAATGCAAAGTATTATACCCCTCCCCGCGATCTTCCTGAATTAAAGATATTAAGCGGATATGAAACTGAGTTGTCAGAGAAAATCTCCCGGGACGGCTACTTCGCCCATCCATCAAGTCTTTCAGCATACATTCTGGTTGCCCTTTCTTTACTTCGAGAATCTGTTCAAGAGATGATCCAGGAATCACTCAACTGAAGAATAAGTACTATGGATATTTTCTCATACGTAAAGATATTTAAGAAGGAATAATAAGTAACAGAATTCCAAGAACTGAAAAAGCATTACAGAATTCTAAATGGAAAGTTACTTGCCTCCCCAAAAGCATTACAGAATTCCAGGAACTGCAAGGCTTTGCCTAAATCTTTTGGCTGCAGTTCTATCCCACAAACAGTTGTAAGCTCAGTTCCCACAGGCATCGGAATATGAGGTCTGACTTCACGATCAATTTGCTTTTCTCTGGATCCATCATTATGTCCTGGAGTTGAGGATAATTTCAGCTCGGCCATTGCTTCTGCAGCTATCTTACATAGTTGGGCCTCATCATCTTCCATAGCATCTTGCTCTTTAGTGGACCCCTCAACATGGCTTTGAGAAGAAGGTAATTTTATATCCTCCGTTTCTTTGGCAGCTTTCTTGTTTGGTGAACTATGGTCAACTTTTGGACCATCTTCTTCTTCTGCTGATCCCTTGTCATGGGTTGGAGATGAAGACAATTTCAGTTCCACCATTTTTTGTGCAGCTCTCTTCTTTGGTGAGTTCTCAACTTTCGGAGAAGTATCAGGGTTCAGAACTGAGGACCCAGTAGCTCGAATCATCTCCGAAACAGAAGAATATCCCTTTGCTTTGGCAGTGTGTATAAGAATGCCAGTGGGCTTGAAACCTCGCTTTTTCCTGTTTTATTGATCAGAACAATACACAATCAGACTCTCAAGGGGGAAAAATAAGAAGGAAGAAAATAAAGATACTTACAGGCAAAGACTGCAGTTGCAGTTGCCGCTGCACTTGGGACAAGTCCAGTTTCCTAATTCTTTAACTACTGCTACCTGCTGGCCATACCTGATCCAGGAAAAAAAACCAAGAGAAAAACAGTGAGATAAAAGAGTAATTGTATAAACCCAGAAATTCGAAGGGGATGAACTAAATGGGGACGGTAACCTGTTTGCCAGGCATGGTTGACAAAACTTCAAAGTGCATGGCTTGTTGTTTCCTCTTATGTTGGTGCATTTTACGGCCAAATCGGTAGTTTTTTGACGGCACTTCAAAAGAACAAATTTCAAACAAAGATCACACAGAAAGATTTTTTCAAATTAATCAAATCAACCAGAACAACAGTTATACGGTTCATTAAATGGCACATCATCTAAAGCTGAAAAAGAAAGGGGATCTACAAACCCTCACTGTATATCATTCTTTTCCTTTCTCGGACAAGTTCCTCTTTTTCATCAGTTTCCTCCAAACAGAAAACTTCATAAGAGTTTATGGTTCCCAAGTCAAGATTCTCAGAACCATCCCATCGATGATTTATATCAGCCACAAATTCTAACAGCAACCATGTCCAAAAAAAATAATAGCAAAACGAGAAAAAAGAACTACTACATTTCAGTTCCAAAGTCCTTTTTTGATCCCCTTGATACAAAACGAACGACCCCCACAAAAAAAAAAAAAGCAGAATCTAATCGGGGATATAAAAGAAAAAGGTTCATCGAGGAGGAAATGAATCATCAATGAAAAGAGATTACCTGATGGCAAGTGTTGCCAATCTTCGGATCATAGATTCGGTTACCGACTATTCGAACTCCAGGGTCTCTGTTGCGTGTTCTTTTAACCCTAGAGTTGCCATCCAGACCTTCATTTTCATTCTTGACAACCTCATTTCCTTTCGCGTTTCTGTTCTCGACAGTCTCCATTTCAGACCTTGCTGTTCTAAATGGTTTGGTTGGTGGAGGAGTACTAGGAATAACAGCCATCTGAAAAAGCTTTTCTGCTACTGGATTAAATAGCAATCTCGGAATCTGGAACAAACCCAAAATCGTAGCAATCTTTCAATCTCTACTAGTCCTGGTTGGGACAAGTGGAATGAGATGTAATTCATTTATACTTTGCAATTAAATTCTTTCCATTTCTACGAAGAGGGGAAAAACTAGGCGCGCTATATTTGAATTTTTTGGAAACGTTTTGTGTTTTCCGCCATATTGACAGTGGGAGGTGGACCCCATTGTGCTTCTTTTTGACGCGTGTGGGCCAAATCAAAAATCCCCCGGTGCGATCTTGCTTGTGGACCATAGCTCGGTGGCCCACAAATCTTACCTTATTTTATATTCTTCCTATTTTCTTATTTACTTCCCATAAATGCAAATATTGTGTCCCTTCACAATATTTTATTATTTTTAAGTTAGATTATCTGGTTTTTAAAATTATCACGACTCCGAGTAATTCGGATTCGATTCAAGTTATGCTCACATAGTTTAACTCTTACTCAAGAGAATGTCTCACCTTAACTCTTACACGGTGAATGTCGAACCTCATGTAACATTTATAATGCACTTTCTCATTGTGTCAAACTAATGACTTGATATTTCATTATTTGAGTTGGTATTAAATTTTATTTTTCAAAATAAATTTAAATTTTATCTAATTTCAATTATTCAAATTAATTATTTCTATCAATAATGTTGTGATATTTCATCACACATTAAAAATGTATATAAATATGTAATGTATATATAAATAAGTCTAAATACTCATAATTCCGATATACGAAAGACATATGACAAGTACTTAGTTATGAGTGTCGTTAGACCCATAATTGCAACATGAGCTCACGAGCTTGATACCAATTTCAAGTTAATGACAAGTATATCCTCAAAAAGCAAAATCAATTTTTTTTTAATATTATGCAAATGTTTTGACCTTTGTTAATTATGTGTTAGAAAGATTGATTTGAATAATTGAAATTAGATAAAATATCAAATTATTTATAAAAAAAGAAATGAAATGTTAAGAGACTAATGGGACAAATATCTTAAAAAAATGATTTTTTTTTTTATGTTAATATCACTTGAATTTTTTGTATATGATAATAAAAAAAATTTCAAAAAATGATATCTTTTTGTCCATTAAACAGTAATAGAGATTTTAAAGGTGAATTTGGTAAGAAACTCTCCTAGTTTAAATGAGATAAAGAGTTCGAGCTTTGACTCATGTAAATAGCTGTTTGGGGTTAAAGTTTTTTTCCGTAAAATGACTAACTCGATTCAAACGAGAATTAATCCGAATGTAAATTGACTTTTTCTCCAATAATTTGGAGCCTATATAGTATACTTAGTGCCTTAAAAAAATAATAATAATAGAGACAAACTGAATTAAGATCACAAAGAATTTAAGCAAAGTAGACGTGGCAGGTTCTTAATGGGAACACGAGGATAAGGCTAATATTACGGGGGCTTCGAAATCTTGTCGTTCTCTTTCACTGCCAAACTTAAGTAACCGTAACCATGCATTAATGAGCTCTGCTTCTCTCTCTCTCTCTCACACACTTTCTTCTTACATCAGACAGACAAACTCTGTTTTTCTTCGTCAACCTACTCTGTTTTTTTTTTTTTTTTTTTTTTTTTTTTCTTTGTTGCCGGTTACTTAATCTTCGTCAACCTAGGAAAGCGCGCCAGCCGTTACAATCGTTCGTTTCCTTACCGTTCCAGAAGGCAGGCTACTTCTGCACGACTCTCAGATTCAAATTTCAATATAATATTGTAAGGTATGTTTGTTAATGGATGGTTTATGGAGGAGGCTTTGTTTGGTGTTGGTTGGTATATAATAATATATGGTAATTAAAATAACCGCCGATGATGTGCTTGTGAATTTGCTTGAGTGTGAGATATTATGATATGATATGATATCAGTGTTGTTTTGCTGAACTTTTGTGTTCTGTTTTCAATACAATTAATGAGATTTTTCTTATTATTAATTCTATTCATACTAAATTTTCTTATTCATTATTCATTATAAATATAAAATAGTCTTTTTTAAGTTGTTTACTACTGTGTATATATATTATATTGTTTATTTTATATAATTTATTATTTAATATTATGAAACGTTTACGATAGCATTCATTTCATCTTCAGTCTTTTCAACTTTCTATTCAATTTTCACATTTTAATTTAAAAATTCTGTCTTTACTACTGTATAAGAATGGATATAAATTTATGAGTCATGACATGAGTTTATGGGCCGAGTCATGTGGGTTGGTATCAAACCTAAGTTACCAGTTTGGATTGTGGATTTTGGGCTATGGGTCGTGACAATATATATACATACTCAAGAAATGGTATGTCATGCATTAGAAGTCATAAGGGCAGAATAGTCTTTTGATTTCATCTTATATCTTTCAATTTTCTTTTCAATTCTCACTGTCTTTGTTGAGGACTTAAATTATTGTAAATATATGTATATATAATGATATATAAAAAATTTAGATACTTGATCGTGACATGAGCTTGTGGACTGAGTTGTGTTAGTTGATATCAGAACTAAGTTACCAGTCCCGTCTATGGATCTTGGACTATGGGTCGTTAAAGTCTTTTTTTTTCCTCTCTAAAAACAGAGTTATAATGGAATGTGGACTATTGCGGGGACAAATTCACTACAAGTGGCCTACACAAAATCACAACGTGCTTAAATCGTCCAAATTGCTTATAGAACTGAAGGGCAGGGATTATTTAGAACAGAGTTCCCGAGCTGGAAAAATATCTGGAGTTTTTAAAGCATCAAGTTTGTCTGAAAACCAATTGAGATCCTTAGATTCTTATTTTAGGAAACTTCTAAAAGATGATGACCTACTATCTTCTTCCAGAACTTCCAATAAAAGGGTAATATTAGTTAAGCCAAGTGTTGGACTCAAAGCAAAAGATGAATTGAGGTTCCTTGAAGATTATCTTAACAAAGATGATAAAGGTAACATTTAGTCAAGACTCTTAGAGATGCATCAGCTATGAGGTTTTGAATTCTTGTTTTTCTAGTTTGTTTACCGCATTGAAAATCTTGAAGTCTTTTTGCTTTCATTGTTCAGATGGGAAGTTGAAAAGGTACACTCCCTCTTCTTCTCAAGATGAAACTTTTGAAGCACCCTCAAGTTCTTCAATGGAAGGAGAATACAAAAGTCAGAATATGAAGAAATGGAGAAGATACATGCGGTTAAATGATAAGAATGGCAATAATGATCAGAAGAGCTTAGATGATGAACCATCTAACTTTTACTTAACGTAAAGAATCATACTTCATGCTTAAGTTCTTCTCAAAATATATACATATATATATATATATATATGTTTCTCTCATCATTTCTGCTTTTATTTTTATGCAGAGGTTTATTGGTTTCTGTAAATCTTGCTGTATTTCTCTTTGAAATAGCAAGTCCAATCAGAACCTCCAGCTTAAATCTCTTTTCACTTCCCATGGTCTATGGAGCAAAAGTGAACAACTTGATCCTGATTGGAGAATGGTGGAGGCTTATCACTCCCATGTTTCTGGTACAAGATCAATGACTGGGTTCGTTCTTCATTACAGTACTAATACTTCTAAATGAATAGTAAACTACAGAGCAAAACTAAAGATATAAGTTCATGTTTACTGTTACAAAATGGAAATTTACAGCGATTTTTTAGTTTCTAGTTTTATTTGAAGAGATTATAAACATTGGCTGTATCCAAGTATTATGGTTATGAATTTGCAGCATTCTGGAGTGTGTGACTTTGCTCTTAGTTGTTGGATACTTTTGACATTTGGTCCTCAAGTATGTAGAGCATATGGTCCATTTACATTCTTCTTGATATATGTTCTTGGAGGACTTTCTGGAAACATGATCAGCTTCGTTCATACCACAGAGCCAACAGTAGGAGGAACGGTAAGCAGGGAAAGATTACTCTTTTTTCTCTTTCTAGTTCTTTCTACTTGCACCTGCTATAGTTTCTTGACCACAGTTTTTTATTTCTTAGGGTCCAGCTTTTGCTATGATTGGGGCATGGCTTATCTATCATATCCAGAACAAAGATCTTTATGGGAAGGATTCCTATGAAAGACTCTCTCTCAAGGCAACCATTGCTTATGCACTTGGCTGTACTCTAAGCAACTTTGTTCCCATTGATGACTGGTCAGTATTATTTTGTAACATACAATTATGTATTTTATCTGCAAGATTTCTGAAGTTGTGATTTTGCAGGACACATTTTGGAGCAGCTTTTACTGGTTTAGCATATGGATTTTTCACTTGCTCAACAGTTCAACTGGATGATAAAGCTCCAGAAAGTGGTCAGGAAGAAGGAATCAGACTCGTCACTAGTTCTGGGAATCCTTGTAAATCACTTGTATGCTTCTCCATATTCATCCTACTTTGGACCTCCCTAGTCTTTATGAATTATGATTATTGACCCGCCATTTAATTACTTGTAAAAAGTAGATTCTTCAAGCAAGAAAATTATGTGAATTTTGTCAACTTTGATCAATATCTCCTTCTGTTCTGCAAATATTTCCAGTATCCCATTATTAGCCATTCCCAGTTCCATATTTCATCATCACCCCATCTGGGTCGGTTGCTTGCTCCAGGATATGCTATAAATAGAAGGGAAAAAAAAAAAAATAAAATTGAATCTTGCAGGTTTATTTCATCACTTGTTGCATCAGACAATATAGTTAAGAATGGCAAAAAACTCAGGAAATACGTCAGTTGGGGCTGCTGACTGCCCCCTTAACGTTTTCAAGATTTTCTTTTTAAGAAAACCTCCACGTTAAAAAAACAGGAGTCTGCCTTCTGTGCTCAAACTAACACCTGTCATGGGTTAAACCCTCCACAAGCAACCACGTATATCATGCTTTCATGAATTAGCATGCAAGGATTCGTTCTCTTTTTCTATATGTGCGAGCCTACAAATTGATTATGAGTATTTAGACTCATTTTCTCTCTTTTTCTTTAAAAAACAGAGTGACAGAGAGCAATTGTGGGAAAAAGGTTTGATCTTGAGCTTTTGTTATGGCTACTGGAAGAGGTGGGAAAAGCCTAATAGGGCCTCTCTTGGCTGTAAACTTTGTAGTATACTTGATTCTACTTGGTCTTGCTGGATGGTCTCTGGACAAATACATTGATGGTGAACAAGATCATCCTCGTCAGTTCTCTCTATTTAATCTTTGTTCCGTCAATTTATCTAAGTACGGAGTAGCTGATTTTGTCTTCTGACATGTTCTTTTATGTTTTGGAATCCATAGATTTGGGAGGAAATCCATCAACGACCTTTTTACTGACTTTTGCATTGATCGGTGGTATGATTGGGACATGCTCGTTGTTTGCTGGACTGATGCATCTCAGAGCTTGGCACAGTGGTACTCTGGCTAGTGCTTCTTCTTCAGCTTTCATCTCTTGGGCTATTACTGCTCTTGCTTTTGGGTATTTGTTTCCAACCCATTTTCTTTGATGTTATTGTTTTGAATATCTAAAATTATATATTTTGACAAATATGAATTTTTAGTCTAATTTTTACTCCAATTTTTACTCGGAGAAGAGTGAAAGTGGCCTAGGAAGAGTGAGGGGGTGGGAAAGGCCTCTCCCACTCTTACACAAGTGTCAAGGGTGATTTTAAGGAAATATAAGGAAGGTTTCACCCTATCTCCTACATGAGTCTTTAGGGTGACCCGAGGAAGAATGAGGAAGGCACATTCACCTTGTCTCGACTTGGAGAAAGGGTGAAAAAAGCTTCACTCTAACTCTTACGCGTTGATATTTACATAAGTATCAAACCTTGATCAAGATATAAGATGCCCTTTCCCATAGGGCTTATTGCTAATCCATTTTCTTGAGCTTCACCCAAGTCCTCATTTTAGTGAAATAATGTGAAAATTTTCCTTTGTTTGGATATATTGGTGCAGTCTGGTATGCAAGCAGATCATCCTGGGAGGACACAGAGGGAAACGATTGGTAAAGAAAATCACTTGGAACTACTCTTCTTCTCTCTTATTCTACTTTTCTCCATTGATGATAAATTCTGATATACTCCATTTTTTGATGATTGCATTGCAGCAAACCTTGGAAGCTTTTATCACAATTTCTACACTGAGTCAGTTGCTATACCTACTACTACTGCACGCCGGAATGTTTAACAGTAGGTACGGACCGGCCTATCAGAACAGCCCAACTCAATATGGTAGCATTGACAGGAATGCTCCTCAAGACTTCAGAACTGGCACTTCAGCTGATCAAGTCTAACTAGATCTAGCACCAGCCATTATTTTTGCTTCCTTTTCTTGGTTACCAGATAGGGTGAATTCTGAAGCAAATATTGAAATGAAACCCTTAATCTTGCTTTTCTTTGATATTTCATATAAATAAAAAAGATCACAACAACACCTGTAAATGTGAGAAGTGCTATTAAATGGGATCTTTTGTATTTCCCGAAATCTCTCTCAACATTTTAGTATTTGTACAGAAGAAACTGATTAATTAGGTATCAGCAGTCTGCTGCCACTCTACTATAGTCAGTGTATGGCGGCCACCACAAGCAACGTACTTGGCACACCAACGGCCTTGACTTTGAGCTTCGTCACTGCTAAGATGTTTAGGAGGAGGAATATTTATGGGAACTTCTGATGGATGACCTGTGGTAATTTTTCTTCCATAACCAAGACGGCCATGGTCGCCTCGGCCAAACTGCAGAAGAGCACATAAGTCTTTAAGTAATTACTGAAGATACGAGGTTAAAAAGAATCAAACATCAAATATGTACTATGGAAAAAAAAAAACTGATCAAATGTTTGACAAGGCTCAATTATTAGTCAAAAACCTCAGAAATATGAAGTTAGTATACATCACAAAGAAAAAGTGCAGTTATTTTCATTAGCACCAGAAAAAGAACAAATCTTGTATCTATGTATATATATTTTATTAGTTTGACCAAGTTTATCCTATGCATACCATGAAAAATTATGGGGAAAGACAAATAGAATGTTTGTCAAACTTAAAAGATCCCTCAAGTACAGAATCTAGTAAACTGCCACCACCAACTCCCTCTCCTCCCCCCCCCATGAAAAAAGGGTAAAAAAGAAAAACACAGGAACCAAGCAAACACTGATGCATGTCATGCCCAGGAATCATAGAAATAGTGCGGAGTACTCACAGAAAACATGCGACCATCACGCGTTAATGCAACAGAGTGGGTGCCTCCACATGATACCTGGATCAAGAGGAAGCTTTTGGACTAAGGATCTTGCAGGAGGTTGAATTTTGAGGGGAAAATTGATAACTAATAAAGAAAAACTAGGCAATAATTTCTTAGGAAGATAAAGGTAAGCTTTTCCAAAGATACTCACAAGAAACAATCAAGAAATATAAAACCATTGTGGGATTCTTTAACAGTATAAGAGATCCCTTGCAAACAGTTTCACATCTAGTGGTCATATTTTTTTAAAATCAATAACAGAAGTTGATTCTCAATAGGTATTATTGATAATGCACATCAATACCTGCACAATATCCTCTTCATCTAGAAGCTGAACTCTTTGGGGAACCATTTTACTGCTTTTGTCATCTCCAAAACCAAGTCTTCCATGCTCCCCTCTTCCCCAACCATATACCTGCAAGAAAGAAAAAATATTTAAACTGATTGCTACTAGCCATAATACTAAGTGGATAAATAATTTCAATTTCACTAAAATTGCAATTCCATAAAAAGAAGGGCATTTTAAACTCCCTTGGAGATTTACAAACGTAGAGCTAGAATGGAAAGCAAAATTAAGGGAAAAAAATGTTCATTCTTTTGATGGATGAAAATACTTAAATGGGGAACTTCAAACCAAATGCTAAACAACCCTAGTTATGCAGCATCTGATGGGCCAAATGAGGAGCCGTAACCTAGTTTACTTGATTGGACATGGGAGTTTCAAATGAGTAACTTTGTCCATGCTATGTCACCCCACAGCAACCTTTGACTTTGATTGTAGCTTATGACCACAGAAAGTATTATGTTACTGTAAGAGGCATTGTCTCAAGAGGGACCATTCAAGCTTGTGTGGGACGCAACATATCTGACAGAAATAACGCTATAATAGAAGCTAAAGATCTATCATACAGGATATAATTTACAGCATAAGCAAAGCAACAGTATTACAAAAGCTAGTAATGAATCTATAGACAAGATCCACCATCATTGTTTCTATACTACATGAGAGTTTGAAGCCACCAAAGTATGTATATATCTAAACTGCAACAAGTTTTACATGAAAAGAAAAAAGAAAAATACCTCTCCTTCATCTGTTAATGCAGTTGAATGCCACCCTCCAGCTGCAATATCAACCTAGATATTTGCAGAATGTTTATGCTTCATTTCATGAAATGATAAATACATGGATTAAGATCTTAATAAAGTTTATGTAGGAATTTTTTCACCCATGAACAATCATAAGTTTATCAAATTAAGCTAAGAGAGATGATAAAATTTAATTAAACTCCTAACATCTTGTTCACAAACAAGGATATTGATAAATATTCTCAGATGCAATATCAATATCAAAGAATTTAATCCCAAAAGCGACAAATCGGAGCAATTTCATCTGAGTAAAAGAAAAGGCTAAACTTGACAAAAATGTTGATTTCTTCTTGAATTGAGTTAATGCAGAAACATCAAAGAAGGAAATGTTTTTCATCAAAATCAAGAAATTAGTCACAGAAATAGAATATAGAAAATCAGCACCATAATTAATGTGCCATCTTTGTGAGTTTGTAGTAATAAACATATCTGATGTTCTTTCATGGTTCTAATCCATTTGAATTATTTCCATAAAACTGCTGATTCCTCACATCATTAACACTTTTTTTTTCTTTTGTAAGCCACATCATTAGCACTTATAACCTAGTTTCCCAACAAAATGTTTCCACACTCCTGTTTTCCCTTACAAGGTTAAAGAATCAAAAATTCCTAGCAAGAAAATGTGATTTTTGATGATCAACAGTGAATTATGATACCAACAAAAAAGGAGACTTTTCAAGATTCATGGAAACAGTCATGACATGGAAATACAAACCAAAGTAAGGCCCGAAAGCCCTTGTACTGGAATAGGCTGTGATCTTGGTTGTGTGTCACCAGTTCCTAATTGTCCATACTCATTATTGCCCCATGCCATTAGAATTCCATCATTAAGGAGAGCCAAGTTATGAAAAGCTCCAACAGCTATCAATCTCACACTTTCAAGGCCTTGTACTCGAACAGGAGTAGAAATTTGCTTTCTGAAAAGATTTAGAAGAAAAATCACCAAAAGGTTAGTTTGACCTGCAAGCTATAGCATCAAATACAGTGACTACGGACAAAAACAATTACAAATAGAGTTTACATGTCACCAGGAGGCCATGGTTGGCCCCATGTCCACACATGTCCTTCCCTTGTTAGGACAACTGAGTGTGTGCCACCTGCAGCAACCTGTAAAGCAGGGAAGCCGAAGCATGTTAACTACCGAGAACTGAGAAACACATGTTACCAAGTAAATGCAAATTTAAAGACTACATGGTAAAGAAAGTCTCTTCGAAATTTTAACTACTTCACCGTTATTCATCTTTCCATAATTAAGGCTTGGAAACCTCGGCTTGAAGAACAGAGCAATATCATCTAAAAACAAGAAAAAATTTGCACCCACAGAATAAATGGAATTCTTTGGCTATACCTGCCGAACAGTAAGCTTTGGCACGCATCGTTGTGGAATTACAATATCCCTCCTAACAGGCTTACCCGTGTCGTCTTTCCGTTCAGGCTCTTCACCACACTGACCATACTCATTTCCCCCTATATAAACAGAGACTTTATAAGAAATGCAGAACAAAAAGTGGTGATAACATTCAAAAATTTCTTGATTCTGAAAACTAAACAGACACCCAAAAATCTAAGTGATACAATTAGTACTCTCTACTTTCTCAGACATTTTTTTTGTTTTTTAGTAGAAACAAAATTATTGGCATACCCCAAGCATAGGCTCGACCTTGATCATCAACAGCTAAACAATGCCACCCACCAATAGCTGCCTGAGATAGGTTAATAATATATATATTTTTTTTAAAAAAATCAACTAGCTATTAAATTAAACTTTTGAAAGGAAGTTAAGTCCAATAACTGAAGACTAAAAAATCATCACCTGCACAATCTTTACATTAGCGAGAGCTTTCACTTGACTGGGAATGTTCTCAGTTTTAGTCTCAGGCGGATGCCCCAGAGTCCCTCTTTGATTCCAGCCCCAAGTAAAAAGCTAATTATCACAAAACAGAACAAGACAAGAAAAGTTGTCACGAATAAAACCCACATCAGATTTTGAACAAAAATTACAACTTGACAGTAGCAGATGGTCATCAACTCAACAGCTTTTTCTTTTTAAGTAAGTACTACCTTGCCGTCGCCGCAAATGGCTAGCGAATTTCGACTACCAGCAACAACAGAGCAAACGTCGTAATCTTCCAAAGCTTTGATACAGCTTACCCATTCTTTCTCTTCATTATTACCTATTCCTAACTGCCCGTCCTCTCCTGAACCCCTGAAAATTACATTGCTTTAATCAGTATGATGCTTAGGAGTAGCAGCCACCATATCTTTTGTTCCATAATCAGTAAACAATGGAAGAGGAGAAGTATAAGGAGAAGATACCAAGCGATAACGGCTGTAGTTGAGGCGGCCATTCGAGCTTATTTCTACTGTTACACACTTCGTAGCTAAAAAAGAGGAGCTTTTTTGTGAGGGTTGTGTAATGTAATCAGTTTCAGCTCTCCCTAAATTGAGGAACTCTTTTCCTTCTATTTGGACATAAGATTTATCAAAAAAAAAAAAGAATTAAAACTTTTATATTTGTTGAAATAAAGTGTTTTAAATTCATATGGATCATATTTATCTTTTAAATAATAACAAAAGCGTGCGTTTTAACTCAAATAATTATTATTATCCAAATACAATCTCACTCTCAATCTTGGTAGTGGATTTTATGGAGGTGGAATCTGATTCGACTTGCATAATTCTCCAATTTGATTGATTGTTAAATCTTGAAAATTGGTACTTTAGCTATTCCCACACCCCAATTCTCTCCAGAGATTGTGTATTTAGATTATGGCATCAGAATATGGAAGCATGAAAATTTCTGCGAAGCCTTAACTCTTTTATGGGTTCTTCCTTTTTGGGAGAGGCCAACAAATGGATTCAGGCTTCCATTATGCACACACAAGTGAATCAATGAAAATTCCAATGACATAGAAAACAAGTCGCATATATTCTCAACTACAAGGGAAGAACTAGTTAGGAGAAATCCATTTCCACAAAATTCTGAGGGGCCACAGCTAAAGAACCCATTCAATGAACTTTCTTTCACAAATTCTCCATTTACAACGTAGTATGCTTTGGAAATTCAAACGGAGATGTAACCTTAAAACTTGGAATATGGGAACAGTGAAAACCCAAAAGTAAGTTCACTTCATTAGGTTGGCTTCCTCATGTTCCGGCCAGCACGTATTACTTCATCCACTAAAAGCAACTGAGAAGCTATGACAGGCCTGCATTAAGGATTTCCCCAAGTGAGTGGAGAAATAAGAATATGAACTCCAAGTAGGTTTGAGTCATTCTAGTACAAAACAAATGTTCAGTAATTAGCCAAGCATTAAAAATAAACATACCCCGAATTTATGATTTGTCTCTTCACAGAGTAATTGTCAAAGATACCCTCCATTTGAGGATCAATAGGTTCTCCAGTATGCTGATTCAGTCCCACTATATTTCCCTTGTCATGCTCACCCTGAGAGAAGAGTTGAAATTACAGCAAGCTCAAAAACAGTTCATCAGCTATCCTTCAAAACCTGAAGTTAAGATCGATATAGAGCATTACAGTAAGGGCAATGATGACATCCTGGGTGTCAAGGCCTGAGTTTTCAGCTAATGTCTTTGGCACCACAAGAAGAGCATCTGCAAAAGCTTCAACACCAATTTGGGCTCTCTGTTTTAAGTGGTAAGAAGAAGAAATGAGAAATTGTTCAGGAGATAATTAATAAGCACACCATAACCTGAAGTAACTGGCGAAGTAATGGATTATAAATAACTAAATTAAATATACTATACCCCTTTAACTGTTTTCTTCACATCATTGGCCAAGTATTGTCTAGCTGCAACTTCAAAAGCACCAGCTCCCTGGAAACACACACACAAAAAAAAAAGGACGTAAGGAAAACAAAATGGGAGTCCTATCAATGAATGGAGAAACACACTCAAGATACAAATTATTCATCAGCAAACAGACATTTAGGTACCAACTAGCATTGGGAATAAAGAGTGTCAGAAAATAAGACAATTACATTAATGGATATTATAAGCATCTGATTATTAGTTATTATAGGTGCAAAGACTTCTAATAACTACTTAACATGTTTGATACTCAAAGCAAATATCTAAATGACATTTAATTTTGAAAATAAGCATGTCTGAAAACACTTCAGAGGAATATTGCATAAACAAAATTGAAAACCAACCCTGCTCTTACTCATTCTCATTGGAAATAAATGCATTCTGCTTGATGTAAAAATTTTGGTGTGCTTATGCATAGAAACCATATACAACAATGAATCAAATGAAACAATATGGCTTTTCAAGCCTTGACAAGAACTTGGTTCCCACATAGAAGAGACATAGTAGCATGAACCTCATACTGAAAATTATTCACCATAAATGCGGAACTATAGAGATGGTTGAAGAGTACAGAAACAATTGTTTCTTGCACTTTTTTTGGGGGAAAAAAAAAATTAAAAAACTGAAATCTTTCATTTTAAGAGAAAAATGCTGGTTTTCAGAAGAAACTAAAAGCCTCAAATCATAAAAATTTAAGTATATGAATTTACATTCTAGGAAAGTACTGTAAAAAATATGGTGTGCCATATAAAAACTTACAAGCACCACAGCTTCATCCTCAATGGTGTTTTTAACTGATCTTAGTCCATCACGAACAGCATCCTTGATCTGTGCAATAGTATGATCATTTGGACCTGGAAGGTGGAGGACTAAAATTAGACTATAGTTCAATTTGACAGACCACTGGATAGTAGGTCAATAAAGTAAATGAGAAAATGTTATACAACAGTCTGATCATCACATTACCTTTAATAAGGATGGTACAAGAGTGAGGATTTTTCACATTTTCCACAAATGTGTACTTCTCTTCACCAAGAACATGCTCGTAAACCAATCCAGCCCAACCAAGACAATCAGGAGTAAGGTCATCAACTGAATTGATAGCCTCCCCACCACAAGCCAAAACCAGACGTTCCATATTTCTCCTTTTAGCTCTTCGAAGGGCAATTATCTATATTGACCATGGAGGAATAGTAGTCACACAAAAATAGTTAAATGAGTATCTATTTTCATGACTTTAAACCAAATAAAATAATTCATATCTAGTCAATCAAAATTATGTCCTGTAAGGAAAACAGGTAAAGTTACAATTGTTAATTCTTCAACAAAATTTTGGAACAAATGGCAACAGATAGACCCTTCCTTCAAATAAAAAAGAAATGTCATTTTTGAGTATTTAAGTGATGGGAGGTATACATCCATACTTTTCCATGACATAATTATTAAGAACAGATACAAGGCTATAAATGGTCATCATAAAACTTACCCCTGCCCTTGCAAGAAGATCAAGAGAAGGAGGATCAATACCCTTCTGATTGATGACAACAAAATTGTTGTCATTACCAGCACAGACCTGCATAACAGAGCAACTATAAAAATCAATGAATCTCAACAAGCTTAAATTTCCCACAAGGTCATTACCTTGTTTTTCAAGTCAATAATTTTTTGCACTCTCTGATCAACAGATCGTCTTTCCGCAGCAACCATTGCTTCTCTCTGTTCTGCACTTGAGTAGAAAAACCCTGCATTTACCTCACTAAAAATAGAAAAAGAATTTGTCAACATTTGGCATAGTATACCAAAAACACAAAGAGACAATATCATTTTTACCTCTTTTCATATTCTAATGATACATTACATGTCAAAATGTAACAATTCTCAGCTCTTCTCTTCATGTCTGGATGTCTTGAACCATGATCAAGGACAAGACCCTCAATCTACAATTTAAAAAATAGCTGTTGGGTTATGATATGTTCCAAATCAAGCAGAGATACTCCTGCTACAAGAAATGAATGATTTTTGTTTGGAACCAAATGAATGAGGGTGACATCCATCCAGAAAACCATGATAAAACTTAATAAGAAAACAACATAAAAATGTAAACCATTGAAGAAGCAATTTGAACATACCAACCGAGTGTCAACATCAAACTTATGGCGCATGTGCATTATCTCAACCATAAAAAGGTCAATAGGTTCTTCAGGCTTGCGGATGCAAGTGACCTGAGAGAGATTAAGACATGAATTCAGAAGCACTTTAGCATTTAGGCTAATATTTGTGTCATGAAATGATAGTAAAATATAAACATTAATACTCACAGCATTTACAATAATGTCAGTTAATTGATCTGCCAAAGACTCGTACAACTGCAGGAGAGCAGAAGCAAAATCAGATAATTGCAGATAGAGTAAACCGTCAATACAACGAATGTGGAAGGAGTAGAGGGAAAACAGACCTTTGTTCTTAAGGTAGTCCTAGCCACCATCTTCAGCATCTCAGTGTCTGGTTCATCACCCATCACAACTGGGGTTTTAAATTTTTCTAGAAACTGCAGGGTTGCTCTTTTAGCGATTTCAAAACCATCAACTAGAACACGTGGATGCATCCCTACAGATAATCAAAACACCCAAACTTATCCCAAAGCCAGAAAATTAAATCACCTAATAGATTGGTAGAAAAGCTGTATGCACAAGAAAAAAGAAAAGCTGTATGAACAGGAAGAATGACATCACAAGTGAACATTAGTATAATAGATTTAAAAGAAAAAAAAAATACAAAATAATTAACTGATATAGGAAGGAGGTATTTGCTAAAGAATGAAACTTTTGCACGTGTTAGCAAGTTATGTCCTATATCTAAAAGGTTAATCAGCTTCTAAAACGATTCATCTGAATAAAAAATAAATTTTGGGCAAAGCTACCTTCATCAATATAACGCTCAGATTGCTTCATAAGTTCCCCGATGAAAAGTACTGTAGAGGTGGTACCATCACCGCTTATATCATCTTGAGCAACAGCAGTCCTCGCAATCATTATTGCAGTTGGATTTTGAATTTGCTATAATAAGATGTACATCAAATTAATAAACCAGGAAAATGGAGTAGATTTTAAACACTATCAATAAATTCTGTATCTTGGAAATCTGAAAGGCAAAGAAACTGACTAGTGATCTAAGAGGTAAAATATGGTGAACTAACCATCTCTTTAAGTAAAGTGTTGCCATCCTTTGTGAGCTTAATGTCGCCAGCTCCACCTACAAGCCTGGTAAAAAAAACAGTACTTTAGACAAAACCAAAGAAAAATCAAGAAAACTAATATCACTTTAAAATAAAATTATTAGTGCTCACATTTTAATGGTGCCTTTAGGTCCAAGATTAGTCTTGAGGACATCCTGCAAGCCTTTAGCGGCATTGATATTCATGTGCAGTGCGGCAGATTTGTTCAGCACCTCCGCATTTGGATTCAATACCCTTATAGCCATCTTCGCTTCTTGAATGCAGAAATATATACAATTATCAAAAGATTTCTTTTACCAGGGGTGCGAAAGCGCACTTGGTGTAAGAAGGTCAAGGATTTGAATGGCTCGGCGCTAGAAAAAACTTAGCTTTTCCGATGTGCCGGTAAGCATAAAATGAGGAGGATGAAAACGGCACCGGAGTGGTTTCTTGAGTGGAAGGAGGGAAAGGAGAGGGTCTTAGGGCTTTCTAGTATGTGTTCTTCTCGTACCACGTTTGAACTGAAAATGCATGTAAAACGATGTCGTTCCTTTAGTAGCCTTGAAAAAATGAAAAAGAAAATCACAATATAAGGGAATAAGGAGAAATCGTTGGGCTTTTAGAAGATAGCGTTTCTTTCGACAAGTAAAACGTAGAATCACAACGCTTTATTACTCAAAGCGCATTAGAGCTGCGGATTGCTGCATTGTTCTTCTTCGCTTTCTTGAAGGCCCCAAAAAACTGAGGAAACGTTGCAATTCTTGTCCTCTCACACACACTTGATAGTCCCTCCAAGGAATCTGGAACTGTGGAGCTGCGATGGCGAAGCAATTCGTGAGAGAGAATGTTCCGTTATCAAGATTTGGTGTATTAGTAGCGCAGTTGGAATCAATTGTTGCGTCAGCTGCTCACAAGCCTCCTGATTCTCTTCTTTGTTTCGATCTTTTATCTGATCTCATTTCTGCCATTGAAGAAGAGCCTAAGGTCATTCTTTGTTTCATACCTTTTCAGATCCTCAGTGTTTCTTTTCATCAGGAAAAAATTTTCCTGCCGTGTATTTCATTTTTGCTCTAGTTTGATTGTATTTTTGTAATGATACGCAATGCTGATCCCCTGGCTAGTTTATTAAGTGAAATTTAATTTCATCTTGATGTAAAACAATAGAAGAGAAGTTTGAGCCTCTTTGTAGATTGGATATTACAAGACCTTTGTTTTCAGTGGTTTTGAATTTTGGAGCTTGAATCAAAGTTTCTTATTTCCTCTTTTTTCACCAGTATCCTAAATGTATTTTTTATCCAGAGGTTATTTGGTTTGGATTTATCTTGAAATTTTAAAGAAATCATCCTAAGAGACTGAGGCCTTAGGAGGTTCAGGAGTGGGGAGTTTTATAAGTGGAGATGGATGTATTTTCTGCTGGCTATGGAAAATCTGATAGAATTCTCCTTTCTCTATTTTACTTCTTCTTTCCTTTTCCCTCTCTCTTTTTTCTTTTTTGGGTTGGGGATGAGGAACTGGAGATATCATGTCTAAATAACATGTTATAAATTTCAGGAGTCTATATTGCTGTGGCAAAGAAAGTGCGAGGATGCACTTTATTCTTTGCTCATACTTCGTGCCTGCAGGCCAGTACGTCATTTGGCATCAATAGCAATGACAAAAATAATATCAAAAGGGGATAGCATATCAATATACTCAAGAGTAAGCAGTCTTCAGGGATTTTTGTCTGATGGAAAGAAGAGCGAACCTCAGCGAGTTGCTGGTTTGTCAATATTTTTGCAACTAACTTTAAAATTATGGTCTTGTGTTTTCTACAATTTTACTCCCTCTATTTTTAATGTAAATTTGTAAAATAGTCACTTTTTGCTGATAGATTTATCATATTTGTCCAACTTATCATAGCTTTAGTGTTTTTCTAAAATCAATAATGTAAACATGCTTTGAGTTGCATGATTAAAATGTGTGTGGAACTATGGGTTCTGTTAGAGATGATTGCGTGAATATATTGTCCTAGCACACTTGTAAATAGCTCTTCATGAGCATAAGCACCGAGTCTCTATGAAGTACCTTCTGTAGTATCTAATGAGAGTGTCATTTAATCCTTTCATTTGTTCTTGGGGAACTACAAAAGTCAAAAATATAAGATTCATTTGAAATTTTTTAGTCTGTAATTACACTTCTCTGTCATAACTTAATCTTTGGATGGTTCGGTGTTTAACCAAGGTGAAGAAACTAAAATGGAAAATCCATTTCTAGAATAAGGGGAGAAAAGAAAGAAAGCTGAAGCAATGCTATTTGTTCACTTTTGTTAGGGATCCGTATTAGGCACTTTCCAAAAAAGATTCTTGAAGCTTTCAGAGTGTTTTGTATTATTTTCATAATAGTGTGTTTCCATTTAGCTATAGTTTGTTTAGATTCACATCTAATTAATTAGGCATGGTCTTTCCTACTATAATTACTACCTATTTAGTTAAGCTTAGGGTTTGTTATCCTTTGAAACGCATTAAGTTGTTATTTTGGAATAATAAAGGAGGAAAGAAAAATACAGATTTATTCTCAAACTTGTCTATTCTTTTTGACAATCTCCCTAAAGCACCTGTAACTCTCGCAAATTAATCTGCACTACAGTGGAGCTAACATCTAGTTGAGATGAAGGTTGTTTAGGAGCATATGGATTAATTGCCAAGTGTTAAGAGGGGTCCTGAGGGTCTTGTATAGAGCAGAACGAAAAAGTGTTACTCTATGGTATGCCATTCATAGAAATCTTTGATTTTGTGAAAATTAATGCTGGTGCAGGGAAAATGGTTCGAATTTACTCGCAGTGGGCTTTTGGAGCATGGAATTTAACAGTGGCTGACATACAGAAGTTGTTGTTTTTGGATTACCTTAAAAAAAGGAGATGCACCAAATTTATGTAATTAATGTCCTACATTGAAAGATAAGCAGAAAATGGCTATGGATATTTTCTTAAAGGGAAATAGATGCTACATAGGGAAAGCATATGCATGAAGTAGTATTGAAGGGTGGACAAATAAGATGTGAACAACATTTATGAAGTTTCATTATGGAAAAAGAGTTTAAAAGTTAAACATTATGAACTTGGAAAATATTTTTTTTTTATATGACAGTTTTTTTTAGAAGGAAACCTTTGGTTAAATTCTAGCTTAAACGATGGCATTGAGCATTGAGAAGTGAAAAACTCTTATTACATCCAGTGTTTGTGCAGAACCTCATGATTTGGTAATAGAGATTTTATATTTGGTGATATGGGATTACTGGATTTGAAGAAGATATTATTGAAATTTAACACTGATATTACTACTAAGTTACACATTGGTGCTGATATTGTTGCTTGGGGAAGAGTAATAATAAGAATGATAAAGTGGAAGCTTGAGGAAGAATAAGAATGATAAAGGTGTGCATGCTAATATTGTTGTTTCATGGGCTAGTGTTTGTGATGATAATGCAGAATGTTGTCTGCTCGTGTAACTTTATGAACTCATTGCATTGTGCATTTGGTTTGACACTGGTATTGCTTTGATCTGGAAGGAATCTTTATCAAGAGAGATGTACCAGACACTGGAAATATATGTCTTTATAAGGGAAAGATAGTGTTTAAGATTCCTCATTGGCTATAAATATTGTCAGTGCTCTTTATAAGGTTTTGGCAATCATTCCCCAGTTGCTTTGGTGGATTTAGCTCAAGTTTAAATTTCAGCATGGTATTAAAGCTTTCCTTAGCCTGATGATAGGCAACTATAAATTTCCAATCATTGAAACTTGATGCTCTAGACCACTAGCCCTGAGCATTGGAGGAGAGGTAAGCTAAGATCCCGGTTTGGCTAGGAGTTTCGAGTGAAAGGATAATTGCAAATTTCTATATAGGAACACAATCTTGATTACTCCATCTTTAGATCATCATCTCCAATTGGATTCAAACTTTGTCCTGTAGCCAAAAGACTATTCTATCCCTACAAAACAAAACAACTAGGTACCAAAACAAATAGGTACCAAAACAAATATGAAAAGAAATTAAGAGAGAGAAAATTGATATAAAATATATATAGTTTATGCACACTATCAATGTGCTAACTTGAATACCTTACTCCTAAAAATCCATGGGATTTTTAGAAACTTGGTGAGTTACAAAAGTCGTGAAAGACTTCAGCGTCATGGAACCTGTCATCTTTTTTCTAAGGAGATTCAAGGTAAGCAGGAGCCATCATTTTCCTGATGTATTGATTACTTGAAATAACTGTCTGCTGATATTTTTTGTCCCTTGATGTGGTTTTGTTTTGCTTGTCCGCAATCTCTACCTCTGTGGATTTTTAACTTGACATTATGTAGAAATTGTCCTCAGGATATACACTTTCTGATCCTGTGTCAACTTTATAGGTGCCGCTCAATGCCTTGGAGAACTATATCGCTGTTTTGGCCGGCGAATAGCTTCTGGCTTAGTTGAAACAACTAGCATTGTGATGAAGCTACTTAAATTCAATGAGGTTTGCAAATCTTACTTACTATGTAGTCCATCTGGTTTTCTCTGTTCTATTATCATTTATTTGGTGTTGCCTGGGTTAGTTTCTGTTTAGCATATTTTGAAGAATTGTTGATCTAATAAATTTTTGTCCTTGAAACGAAGGTTTAATTTCTGATATGTATGGAACCCATCAATGGTGGTGCCAGTCATCTCATGATCTAGAAAGATACCAAATTAATCCTTATTTTGTTACAAGTTGGCTTAACATACAGCACAATAAATTTTTTATAAAAAAAAAAAAAAAAAGAGAGAAAAAACTCTAAGATGGTCAAATTTTCAACTATCCTTCTCACCTGTAACTAAATGTAAACAAGACTATGTGGAGTTAATTTCTTTAGCTGCACTGATTTGTTTCCTCTTTGAAGTAAATTGGAGTTGTTTTACAGTTATGTAGTGCTGTGAATGTCTTTGATGATATCCTAAAGGCACAATGCTTCCTTAGAATCTTTTGCAGCATAGTTTATCAAATATTGCTGCACATATAAAAGATCCTCTGACTAGTCAACCATAGTTCTTATCTATGATTAATTTAAAGAGTTCAAGCTTTTGGTATATTTTGTGTAGGAGTACTTGTATACCAGTCGTGATATCTTATGCTTGGCATTAACCTAAGTAAGAAAATGGTTTCTTTTGTGTAATCCATTTAATAACAGATCATGTCAGTCACGTTGATATGATTTTGGATGTTGGTACTGAAGCAGTAGTACGGCTTATTTGCTGTTATATTGAATTAAATGATTGCCATTATCTTTTGGTTCAGGATTTTGTGAGACAAGAAGCTTTACACATGCTTCAAAATGCCTTGGAAGGCTCAGCAGGAAATGGCCCTGCTTTGGCATATTTAGAGGCATTCCGTGTCATAATGCGAATGGGTGTTGGGGATAAATCATTTATTGTTAGAAAAGCTGCTGCAAGATGCCTGAAAGCATTTACAAACATTGGAGGTCCTGGTATAGGAGTTGGAGAACTTGAGAATTCTTTGTCTTATTGTGTGAAGGTTGTTAAATCTATGGCCTTTTTCTTAGGGGTGGTGGTGGTGGTTTCTTTCAGTTCTTTCCCCTCCCAATGATATTTGATAGAATGCTTTCTAACTTATAGGCCCTTGAGGACCCTGTATCATCTGTTAGGGATGCATTTGCTGAAGCTTTAGGCACATTGCTTGCTCTAGGAATGAATCTTGATGCGCAGGTATTATTTTCTGTTTAAGATTAGATATTTTATCTTACTGTGCTTGAAAATTTTATTAATACTCTTTTTAGTTACAATCAAGGGGAAAAGGTAATCTTCCTCTGAAGAAGCTTGAAGGCGGTTTGCAGAGGTACTTGTCTTTGCCGTTTGTCAAAGGTATAAGTCTGCTATCTTTTTGAAATTTGAAACAGTTATTTGAGGCATTCAGGTTATGTTGTTGGTCCTGGATTACTACAATTTTCATAGTGTTATTCAGAAAACTCCCATTGATTCATCTTGAACTGTATTTTGGTACTCCTTTATTCCTGTGATACCCAAAGAGCAGTAGAACTAATCTACAAAGTTGGATGAAGTCATGTATACGTTCTGTAACAAAGGCAACTAATATCTTATTCAGACTCATAGGTGCTTTTGTCCATGAGAGAGAGAGAGGAGGGGGGTTAATATGGGATGCTCTTTTTTTTTTTTTTTTTTCTTTTTTCTCTTTTTTCCTCAAAGAAGTTGACAACACTTGCTAATGTTTTCATTACGACTTATTTGTTAGTTAAATTTTTTATTTATTTGTCTGGTGTTTTCTAACAAGTTCTTCAAAATTTGCAGCTACTGGACCTCATGTAAAGGACTTGCGTGTTGGCCTGACCTTATCATGGGTTTCCTTTTTACAGGTAACTTGTGGATCCATACGGACTCCCAAAATTCTGCAAAATTCTAGAGAACAAAATTCTAGAACGCCTCCTCCCTCCTACCCTAGAGAACAAAATTCTGCCTATCATCAGCATTTTTTATTGATCTGCATGCCTGAGTTTCTAAGGGTCTTTTGTGTATTATCAGCTTTTATTTAGCATCCAGATGAACTTGTTTACTGCACATATTTTAGAAACTCAATGTACTGTTGAGCTTCTGGATTTGGAAAACCAGGCTTCTTGTATAGCTTGTTCTCTTGCAGTTGACTATGAACTCTTTTTTATCCTGTAGACAAGAAATATGATATTATCTTTGAGATTGGATTTTATAGAAGTGCACTTTTTGGTTTGAGCCATCTGTTTGTTAATTTTGACTAGGGAACAATAGTACTTTTCTAATTAAGTTCTAGTGAATTATCTGCAGGAGAACTGCCAAACTTGAATTAGGAATACCTTTTATCACAACTAAGTTTTATGTTTCTATTATTACCTTTGACCATGAATAGTTACAATGTTATCTTTATTATTAACATTGTTATTAATGGGAGTCATAATTTAGTTGAGTATTAGTCACTTAACTTGAAGGTTATTTATGAACTTCTGATGGAAAATATGTTTATTTTAAGAAAGTCCATATTCAATTTTTTGAATTCTAAAATAAAATGTAGACATTCTATTATTGCAAAGGGTATATAATTTTCAGTATTGCAATTTTTTTTTTCCTTTTAGGAGGGGGAAGGGATGGTTTGTTTTCTTGCTCTTTAAGGTTGTTGCCTTTGCCTTATATCATAGTAAAGTGTAAAATTGATTGTGGGTCTGAGTAAATAATATGATTATTCGCTTATCTGTTTTACGCAAATTAGGGGCAAAAAATAAAAATAAAAATGGCACTGCATGATTATTTCTATCTTATGTATGATAACATGTCATGCAGTTTTATTTTCTTATTTTTTTGGGGGGGGGGGGGTGGGGTTGATGGGACCATGCTTTTATCAAAAGGATGTTGCTTCTGTATGGTATATTTGTACATTTGATTATGTGTTCATGGAAGGTGGATGAACTAGAACTGATCTCTTTGTGTTTCTCAATCTCCTGTCTTTTGCTTCTGAATTTGACATTGTAGTAATTGGTTAAGTTGATGCTCTATTCAGCATTAAGGAATTCTAGATGCTTTAAATAAATGCTGTAAAATGTCCTGTTATTCATCTTCTGCATGGACTGCCTAAGATGGAGAGACTATTTCCCATAGTTTCCTTATTCTTTATTGCGTTTGGCACTCAACCATTATTCTTTAATGCTATTGCTTATCAAGCAGGGCAGTACATTGTTCATAAATGTCAGAAATCTAGGAATGATAAAACAAAGTACCACTATTTGGCTAACCAAAACTATTGCTTTAGAAAACAAAACAAGTTAACATTTGTTTTTGTGTTTGCTGAAACCTGTCAGCTAGACTGAACATTTGTAATCTGCAAATTGGATTCTTTTTTGCAGGCCATTCGTCTGAAGTATCATCACCCTGAAAACGAGCTCCCTGACTTTGCTTTGCAAGTAATGGACATGCTACGCTCAGATAATACCATTGATGCTCAAATGCTGGTATGTTTTACCAAACCCATTGCTTCATTTCCTATCTGTATTCTGATTGAATTGTCCTTCCGAGTCTGGAATTGTACAAATACTATCCATCACTATACACATCTTTATTGATATGAAGCATGCCGTATGGATACCATCCTAGTGTAGTTTGGCCACCCCATGTTGGTCTACTGTGGCACTTGTAGGAGTTCAGTAGCACTTGTGCATGGCAGAATCATTTTCTATGTACTATTCCATCTGAAAATCTGTGTAAAGCATTTTCTACAAACTTGTCTGTAGCTCGTTTTGTGTAGGTAGGATCAATAAGGAGGACCTAATTCCAACTTTTGAGCCTTCAGTTACCAAAATCTAGTTGAATGTCTCATCAACTGTTCAAATAGTTGCCCTAGAAGGCCAAACTTGGGACAAAGTGACTTCTAACGGAATCTTTCCTCAAGTGTGTCAGCTGAAAACATCTTCAGACAGCTTTCTCATAAGATCTCATTACGTCTGGCTGAGCTTAAAATGTTTCCAGAATAGTTTTCTAATTCTTCCTGTATCTAAAAACATCCTCAGTAACAATTTTTTTTTTTTTTTTTTTTTAAAAAAATTTTATTTTCTGTATTCTTTCTGTATTAGCTGAAAATACGTTGCTAATAGGAAAGGTAGCATCTAACTAATAGTATCGTTCATCATATCAAATTGGCTAAGTTTTCATGTGCAAGTGGTTGAAGATGTAATGAATATCTTTTCATATCTTATTGAATCACTTTTGTAATCTTCCTTTTGCTTGTTTCAGGCATGTGTTCTGTATATTCTCTGCGTTGGGGTTACTGATCAAATGAGTGAACCTACTCAGAGGGACTTTTTGGTTTTCTTAGGCAAGCAGGTTTTTCAAGGATGCTTCTTGTTCAACTACCCTTGGGATTTAGTTCCGTTTCCGAGTTTATCAATATGGTGATATATTTTGACTTGGGAATCATTTTCTATGCAGCTTCAATCTTCTGATTCCACTCCTTCCATGAGGGTTGCTGCTTTACGAACTGTATCATATACGTTGAAAACACTGGGAGAGGTGAAAATCTGATTTTCTTTGTCACATCTTTTCATTGGTTTGCTGCAATAAATAGTTTCACAAGCATTAAAATGGTGTCTCCTCTGGGATGGTCCTTTCTTCAGTTGATCAGTAAAATCTTCAAAATGTTCTGGATAAGATTTAAAGAGTTGGGTTGAGATGAAATATGGAGATAAAGTTATGCCTCTGTGAATGATAGGATCCTTAACTGCTATTATTGAGTCTGATAACCTGTTGAAGACATTTTTAACTGTTCATATCTAATTGAATTCATATCATTTCATTTTTGTTGCAGAATATGTAGGTTCCAGTGATTTATATGGAATGATTCTATATCTTGTTGAAATTTATTGCATTTACAAAATAAATTTCTTGTTCTGGTAAAATTAATAGTTTCACAAGCATTAAAATGGTGTCTCCTCTGGGATGGTCCTTTCTTCAGTTGATCAATAAAATCTTCAAAATGTTCTGGATAAGATTTAAAGAGTTGGGTTGAGATGAAATATGGAGATAAAGTTATGCCTCTGTGAATGATAGGATCCTTAACTGCTATTATTGAGTCTGATAACCTGTTGAAGACATTATTAATTGTTCATATCTAATTGAAATTCATATCATTTCATTTTTGTTGCAGAATATGTAGGTTCCAGTGATTTATATCGAATGATTCTATATCTTGTTGAAATTTATTGCATTTACAAAATAAATTTCTTGTTCTGGTAAATATGCTTATATGCAGGTTCCTCAAGAGTTGAAGGAAGTTCTTGATAACTCAGTTGTTGCTGCACTTTCACATTGTTCACCACTAGTAAGCTTCGGATTGATTTTCTTGGAAATGATGTCATCTTGTTTCATGATGTTGTTTATACAACAGATTATGCTATCCATCTTGAACATTGTGCAGCTACAAATCCTTACATAATTAAAGGGTTATGGACATCACTGAAAGTTGTTAGATATTGGGATTTATCAAGTTTTAGATTATGGATCTGTTCCAACTCCTTTTGATTATTTGCGTACTTCTGAATGGTCAATGTTACATTCTTGGATGTGGAAACGGATTGGGATTTCATTCCTATTATAAACAGTCTTGGTTAAAGTCTATTTCTAGGATCTTCCTAGACAATATCCACGTTTCTAGCAATATTAACTTTGTTAAGTTTCAACCTCATTTGAAAGCTTGAGCTTGTAGAGAGGGGTTGATTTTACATACTTAACTAACTTTTAATTAGGATCACACCCTTTACCATCACTTGGAGAAAGAAAGAGGAAAAAAATAAGAAAAAAGAAAGAAGAAAGAATTAGCTTATGAAACTCTGACTACAATTGGACTTCATAATAATCCATATTGCTTTTAACTCCAATAGTCTATATTTATCATTAGTTTTTTTCTGCCACGCATTTTATCTCTTCTCTTAAATTATAACTATCGTTATATTTTCTAGGTACGAGTTGAAGCTGCTTTGACTCTGCGTGTACTAGCTCAGGTTGATCCCTCCTCTGTTGGTGGTTTGATTTCTTATGCAGTGACAATGCTCAGTGCAGTGAGGGAAAACATTTCTTTTGAGAAGGTATGATCTGGCATATATTTCAGTTCACTTAATGCATTTATGAGCTCTGTAATTTAATATTTATATTCCTTGTAAGACAATGGTGTTGCTAGCCAACCCATTTTCCATTTTTGATGTGCCTGTCTTCTTTCTATTAATTCTGCCCTTCCCCAGATTTTTCTTAATTTTTGTGTTGTTCTTTCCCTTAATGTTATTCCCTTTTCTGGGTGTACCTTTTTTTATTATCTTTTTTATCAAGGTTTATAATTGCAGTTATTTTATCTTATGAATCTGTAGCTTGCAGTAAGGTTTGAGACATATGGTAGTTTTTACCTGGACCACACTATTTTCTTTTCTCATCATATTTCTGAATTACAAGATGCAGTGAGCCTTTCGTTCACATGTTAGCTATGTTAAGAGGGGGGTGGGTTGGGGTTTCTCCTTTTTGCCAGATGTGCATTCCAGGCAGTAACTAAGTATTACAGGGGTTTTCTAATTACTTGAAGACGTTTTGAGTGATTCTGTTGATGAGAAGTGGATTTGTCTGATATGGTTATAGTGTTTATTGGGATGGTGTTGCCAATAATTAATGAGGGAGATCATTTTTTTTTTCTTTTTCTTTTTTTGTTTCTTGTACCAATTCCTTTTCTGAAATTCTTATTGATGCATTATGTAAGTAATAACCTGCGCCAACTGACTTTATCCCCTCTGTGGGATTTTCCTGATTTAATAAATTAAAAGCTTTACCATATGGATGAACAAGCCTGGTTGCCTATCTATGTTTTCAACAGGGAACTAATCTCAAACTTGAGCTTGACTCTTTACACGGGGAAGCTTCCATTTTGGCATCTTTAGTGTCTATCTCGCCAAAGTTGCCCCTTGGTTATCCAGCCAGGTAATAAATTTTAAATTATGTGCTGTTGGTATGCTACTGCAGCATGTCTTTTTGGTACTTCTGTTTGCAACTCTCTGAATGCTCTTGACTGTTAGTATTATAAGTAGTATAGATAGTCTTGGATATTATAAGTAGTCTTGGATAAGTAGTATAGATATTATAGCTCTTGGTTCCCAATTATACATATAAATATAGTGAAAAAGAGAGAATGTTTGTTCCAGATCATACATCAAACTTCCATGGAATATTTATCTTCTCTCCCTTCAACACAGTATTGAAGCTACAGGCTCAGCCTGACCCTCTTTATCCCGTAGTCTGTGTCTCTCCCCTCCATGAACCACTTTTCTCATGGGGGTGGGTGTAAACAATACTACAATGATTGGAGTTGAGGCTCCAACTTACTTCCTATTGGGCCTCTCCACCTATTGCCTGGTGCCCATACTTTGACGAAGAAGCTATCAGCTGAAAGCATCTTATTCATGTAAATGGTTTTTCAATGTATTCACAGAATCTTCAATTTGTTCTTCCCAAGAGGTCCTAAGCCATCAAATTCTTCTACATGTTCTTCCTATTTACTTAATGCCCTTTTCTTGCTTGAGAAGAGGCATAAAACAGTTTAATAATTACATTGGTAAACACAAATTAAATTTTTGTGGATAACCTTGCAGCAGTCTTTTGTATGTGAAATGAGGTGATTCACTTCATATTGGGTTTGATATTAGAGCAAGAGGTCCTATGTTTGAGCGTTTGCTCAACTCAATTTGTTAGTTATTGTTTACATGTCAAGACTATTAGAACTTGTGATTAGCTCACATGTGAGGAGGTGTTTTAAATGTATAAATTCAACCACTCTCTATCAGTTTAATCTTTTAGATGAGGTGAAAATTTAACAATATGTTAAAGCAATGGTGAACTTTGCCTTCCTTTTCAAAAAAAGTTTGGACTTTTGGTCCTTGGCTATTGATAGATGTAGATGAGAGGTTTTGGTTCCCATGATGTTGTAATTAGAAAGTTAAACATCAAGTTTTCTTTTCCTGTTGCAAATTATTTTCCTCTTTACAAAGGCATCTTTCCCTCATAAATCAGTCAACAAGGCCAGCAATCATCCATGGAGAAAATAATCTCATCCACCTTTTTACGTTATATTATTTGACCAGAACTGAAGAAGTAATTAGTTGCTCCAACCTGCAAACCACTGTAGTATACAAATGATGATTGGTTTAGTTTTGATCTGAAGTGATTTTAATATTTCCAACCTGCTAAATAATTTTAGGCTATTGTGAGGGTGTCTGCACCATACATTTGTTGTTTACTTCTTCATCATTTATGTTTTCTTATCCTTGTTTCTCCAAGATGGTCGGTAAAGGGCAGCTGGTTGTTTTAATTCAGGTTGCCAAGTTCCGTGCTAGAAGTTTCCAAGAAAATGCTGATGGAATCAAGTAAGAACCCTATAGCAGCCGCTGTGGAGAAGGAGGCAGGCTGGACACTTGTTTCAGCACTTTTGGCTTCAATGCCAAAGGAGGTAAATAATAATTTTTTAAATAATTTGAATATCCATATTTGTATACTTAAAAGTGGTAATTTTGATGGATGTAGGAGTTTGAAGATCAGGTTTTTGACATCCTATCTCTATGGGCCTCTGTGTTCAATGGGAATGTAAATATCAATCAAACAGAAGATCTAAATTCTTTAATACGGTTCGTCATTGTATTATTTTTGTTCACTTGACCTTTAATACTGACATTGCGATTAAGTAAAATGAATGAATCAAAATTCTTTCCTTATATCAATCAAACAGAAGATCCATTCATTAAAAAAAAAAAAAAAAAAAAAAAATTAAAACAGAAGAACCAAATTCTTTAATACAGTTCATCATTGCATTACTTTTTTTCTTTTGCCCTTCAATGTATTACTTTTGTTTGTCAATGTATCAATCAAATGGTAGATCCAAATTCTTTACTGTGGTGCGTCTTTGTATTACTTTTATTCATTTGGCCTTTATCTCTGCCGTTGCAATTAAGTCAGATGAGGAAGTCAAAATTATTTGCTTATATAGCTGGTTGTTTTATCTCAGGGTGCAAGTTTAGACAAACCTAATTTAACTATAATCCTAAGCCATTAACCTGCAATATATGGGGTCAGCTTTCCTGATTTTCTACTTCCCATTTGTCTTTATCTAGGGAAGGATTTCTCCTTTGTTACTTGTATTACTTCTTTTTTGGTCCTCCACCTGTAGTTTAATATTTATGTTTATTGTATCATTCTTTCAGAATCTTGCATCTAATAGTGGGCATCACTGGTTGAGATCATTAACCAATTTTTTCTTGTGTACTGCCTTTGCTATTTCATATCTATGGTTCATTTAGTTTATACTTTTGTCTTTACCACACATTTTTGGATAAAGTACTTGTATCTATTTAGTAGAATCTACTGAGCATCAAAGCCTTGCTACAAGAAACGTTATCTGGTTCCCAATTCATGGCAGTGTAATTATTAGCTGCAATTTCTTTGTACTTCTTTGTGTCTTGAAAGTGATAGGCTTTTGGGAGAAGGATTTTAGGTTTTACCAGTAACCTAGACATTCCAAGCCACTTGTATGTATTTCTGCTGTTTCAGCAACAAGAGTTCTTGGTTTTCAGTTTAGATATCCACTTAGACAACCTTTTCCTTCCCATTTTTTAGCATTTCCTCTTGTATATTTCTGTTGCTTTAATAATGTAGACAGCAAACAGTTTCTTTGCAGTGTTTTGGCTTTTACACTCTTTAGCTATCTTTGAAGATTAAAGTCTTCTGTATAAAATTTTGACTTTTGATTCTTCTTTTCTACACTGTAGTGTTTGGTCTGCAGCAATTGATGCACTTACATCATTCATTAAATGTTTCATTTCTTTTGATGATGTGAACAATGGGATCTTACTGCAGCCTGTGCTACTATACCTTAGTCGGTATGCTTTCTTTGCTGAATCATATTTCATTGTCTCCTTGCTGGTCAAGAATTTTTAGTTGATAAAACTCTCTTTTGATTTAATCAATGGAAGCTTGCTTTGCTAATAGTGGTTGTCACTTATGCATGGATTTTTAGGGCATTGTCCTATATATCAGTCTTGACTGCCAAGGAACAGGCAAGAGATATCTTCATTATCAGGACACTGATAGCTTATCAGTCAATTTCAGATCCAATTGTATATCGAAGTGACCACCCACGAATTATCCAGATATGTACCACTCCTTTTAGGTAATGCATTATACCACGAGTTTCCCTGTCGCTTTTGTCTTTTCTTTCTAGTTTTTCCTTTTCTTACACTTAGCCAGTGGGAGGGGTTGGGGTGGGGTGTGTGTTACAATGGTAGGTTTTTTCTCTCTCTTTTTCCTTTCGAAGTGAAGCATCAATTTTCTTTGCTGTGTTTATGTTGAATATAGGGACGCTTCAAGATGTGAGGAAAGCTCATGCTTGAGGATGTTGTTGGACAAAGGAGATGCTTGTTTGGGTCCTTGGACTCCTGGAAGGTGTCTGCCTTTCAAATCACTGAACTCGTGTCTTATCCTGGAAGAGAACTTTAGATGAACCCATAGCTGTCCTGAAAATTTTCATGTTGCTGAATCAAATACAACTTGAACTTGTTTTCTAATCTATGAATTTTTGTTTCTTCACTTTGGTTGACTAGGGCCTGGTTTGAGGATGAACTTCGATCTTTCCAAGGTGGAAAAGACGGTGTATTACCATGTCTATGGGAAAATGAGCTTTCAAGCTTTCCACAGGTTAGCTTTACATTGAAAAGGAAAGAAAAATGGAAGAAAATCTCATGTTGGCATCCTTTGAATTATCTCAAATCACTCAAATTAGATTAAATAAGATTTGATGTCTTTTTCTTTTACTTTTGCCTTAGAACTTCAACTTGGTGTATTATTTGAACTTACAGTAGTCCAGTAAGTTAACTGATTTGCTCTTTTTCTCTCTCTGTATGCACTATATTTCTTGTAATCCGCACTCAAATCTACTTCCAATTTATGCAATCAATCATGAAGCCGGAGACTGTTAGCAAGATGTTGGTAAATCAAATGCTTCTCTGCTTTGGTACCATGTTTGCCTCTCAGGTAGATTATATGATTGGCACCTTGAATTCAGTTTTGCTTTTCTTGCTACAAAATGATACTTGCGAAAATGTCGACCTAGAATCCAATCTTTGATCCCAGGATAGCAATGGGATGCTGTCACTTCTTGGCATGATTGAGCAGTGCCTGAAATCTGGGAAAAGGCAACCTTGGCATGTGGCTAGTGTGACCAATATATGTGTGGGGTTACTTGCTGGATTAAAGGTACATCTATTATATACACCAATAAAGTAACATGGTTTTCTTTTTTTCCTCCACCTGATAGATGAGTTCTTTCCTCCAGGTTTTGCTTGCTTCACGCCCTGAACCACTGGGATCCAACATTTTAAGTGCAGCTCAATTCATTTTTCAGGTTCTGCTGCTCCTTTTCTTTGTTATCTGAAGAATTAGATTTGTTATCCTTTTGTTTTATTGCTAAAAGTGGTACTGTGACAGAATGTTCTTGCTGAGGGAGATATTTGTGCTTCACAACGAAGGGCATCATCTGAAGGTCTTGGTCTATTAGCTCGTCTTGGGAATGATACTTTCGCAGCGAGATTAGTAAGTTCCATGATTCCAGTACAAGGGATCACATTGTTTTAGTCTATCATTACTCTCTATGGCATTGACTGTAATCTTTCTGCTATTTCCGTCTTCTTCCTCCTCTTTGCTGCTTGTTTTAGTTCTTTTTCTTCTTTTTGTCCTCTGTTCCAACTTTGGACATTTTCCTCGTTTGATCGAGTTCTTGTAATTGACAGACAAAATTACTTCTTGGTGATGTTAATACTGCAACCGATTTGCATTATGCTGGTTCCATTGCTCTTGCACTTGGCAGTATCCATCGCAGGTAACCACGAACCTTAAGCATCTTTAGAAATATGATGTGTCTTGTGAAGCTTTTATGTTCCAGTCTGGCTTTAGGCAGTGTCTTGCTCAAAAATGTCACTTGGGTCTAGCCGTGGGTGATCTCTTCATTATATCAGCAATCACATCAATGTTTTGGGTTGATGACTATCTTTTTCCTTCTTTGGTGTATTTTATGTTACAAATTACATAAATGATATTAATAAGGTAATATAACAGCTTCACAAGTTTAAGTTGATGATACACTATTGCATTTAGCTTAAGGTAATATGTAGCTGCCTATATGTAACAGTTAGTTTTAGTTTATTCTGTTCAATACAGTAGGTAGAAGTTTTTACAAGAGAGGATAAGTACATATTTTGTTCTCAACTCTTCACCTCCTTCACGAATCAGTCCCACTGGTGAATACCTTCCTACTGCAGTTCAAGGCCCTTCCCTAGAATCCACTCCAGGCGGTTGGCAACTTGTCCAATTTCTTGAGCATCTCACTTTGATGGGGTCCTTTTCAGAAGCCACAGGGTTCCTCACTGCTGTCCTCCCCTCCTTGTATTTTTTAGGCAATGATTTGCATTGAGGAATGGAGCAGGCATAACTTTTGGATATTTTGGTGGTGATTAAAATATCCATCTTAATACACTAACTGTCTGATTTTTCTGCATGTCCTCAAGCAGTTGTAAGTTACCTTGCATTATCATATCTAACCAGTCTGAACCCCAGTGGTCACAACTAATGATATTGGTTTACTCATCCCTACTATTTACTTTTGCTCTGGTTGATCTTGTTTCCATCTATTCTATATGATGTTAAAAAGCAGAACTTGATCATGCGCCAGTAGAACTTCATCCAAAAAGGTTAAAAAAATTCAGGTAGAAGGATTAGATCATTGCCATAACTAGAAGGGGCAGAGCTGGGGTGGGGGTGGGGAGGTGGGGAATTTACGAAGAAGGTCATTCCCTTCTGCTGATTTAGATGACTAACAATAAATATGAGTTAACTCTATTCTCCAGTAATTATTGGGTTTTATGTGTAATTTTTTTGTTATACCTTTTGGACTAGTTACTTTTATTTCAGTTTTGATGAAATAGCGAGACCTTTGTAGTCTATTTTATTTGAGTTCTCTACTTCCTGTTGTTACTTTCAGTAGCTATGTACTAAATGTTGTACAGCTTTGAAATTTCATCTTCCTATGTGCTTAATATGGTTTAAATTTTGACACAAGGCTGACTTTCACTCCTTAAGATTTCACATTTTAATGTTGACTACAGTGCAGGAGGAATGGCTTTGTCAAGTTTGGTGCCTGCAACTGTCAACTCTATCTCTTTCCTTGCTAAGAGCTCCATGACTAGTTTGCAGATTTGGTCTTTGCATGGACTTGTTTTGACTATAGAAGCTGCTGGACTTTCTTATGTATCTCATGTTCAGGTATGTATAACACAGACATACAATGACTGTTCGGCTTATATTTAGGGGATTGCAAATGAATTAAAATTTTCGTCCCTGTTTTGGGAGGTCAGATAAAGCGATTTTACAGGAATTAGCAGAGGCAGTGGTTAAGAAGTCAAATGTGAAAGCGTCCAGATCTTTTTTTATGTTCTTATTTACATTCAATTCCTCAACTCTATGGTTTATGGTTTTGTGGATATTTTCAACTTGTATGCATACTTTTCTTCTTGCATTTATGTCATATTGGACTCAAGCCTCCAACTTCCCCTAGAAGTGGGGCCACATATCTGCTGATTTGTGAGAACTCCACATTGGTAATTTATATACCAAGTTCTTTGAAAAATGAGTTTTTTTTTGCAGAAAAAACTGTAGTTAACTCTTCTGGGTTTCAATGGCCAAGACATTCTGATTAATCTTGTAGTAGGTCCATAGAGACATATAGCTGGATAGGTTAAGGTTTTGAACTTTAACTCTGGAAGACTGGACCATGATTAAACTTCTGAAGCTTGAATAAAATCTTTTATTCATTTATATGTTTGTGTTCTGCCATAGGCAACTCTTGCGCTTGCCATGGATATTCTTTTATCCGAAGAGAGTGGACGGGTTGACCTGCAGCAGGGAGTGGGTCGCCTTATAAATGCTATTGTGGCTGTTATAGGACCTGAACTGTCGCCTGACAGTATCTTTTTCTCTCGTGTTAAGGTTGGTTGTTCATAATGTCCAGATTGTTTGCAATTTATTGCATGATATAGAGCTCTTCTTAAGTATTCTGATTGACGTTTGTACTTTCTTTTTGCACGGAGAAGAATATCTGCTCAGTATGGTTTACTTCCTTACGGATTCTTTATCCTCTTTTTTTAACTTGTTCTTCTCCACAAAAAATTATTCTTTTATCAATATACAGAAATAGCTCCCAAGTTTAATGACTGCTTGATTTTGAAATGAACTTAGTGGTTTCTTTTCTTTCCTTTATTTGTTCCTATCTGATTTCATGTTAACAAATCTCCTATGCAAAGTCTGTGGTTGCAGAGATCAGCTCAAACCAAGAAACAGCAACGCTCCTTGAGTACGTGTTTTCTCAATTTCTTTATATAAGCTATTGAAACTCTCGATATGCTACTATTGCTTAATTAGCTATCAATTAGTGTTGCATCATCTGTCTTTATCCCTTCAATCTGAATAATTGAGTCATTCCTTTCCTTTTTTGTAATGTTGTAAAACTTCAAAAGTAGTTTTACAGATGTACCATCATGTGGCCTTGTAGAAAATTTTATCAATTAAATGGAATCTGCTTTTATGACCTTGTTCAAGGTTGTCTGTAATCTAAACATTGAATAACTGATGACTATGTCATATCTGCTGCGTTTACAAAATCTTACTTTAAATTTCGAATCATGTCAAGATTATTAGCCAAACATGAGAGGGTAACCTTTAGAACACTGATGAACTAGGCGACCTTACACAAAAGCATGACAAACAGAAAGTGGTTCTGATACTGGCATGCAGAGAATATTAGAATAAGTATCTAGTTTACCAAAGATTTCTTGGTCTGATTGTTTTGTGCTTTGTCTTCACAGGAGTGTTCGGTTTACACAACAGCTTGTCCTCTTTGCGCCACAAGCTGTGACAGTGCATTCTCATGTGCATGCTCTTCTGCCTACTCTGTCATCTAGACAAGTATATTATCTTTCCTGTCACTTTGTTTCAAAGGTTTTATTTGAATTTCTCCTTAGCTTATTGGATTAAGCAGCTGATTAAATGTGTGACAGCCAACACTTAGACATCTCGCTCTCTCCACTCTACGACATCTTATTGAAAAGGATCCGGTTAGTAAACAATTCTTGCCTTGTATGTCGTCAGCTATAGTTTTTGCAATTTTTCTTGTAAATTTAGATATTTACATTCAGGCTTTTACCTCACTATGCAAGCAAATTTTCTTTAGATTGATGTTTTTATTCTTTTTAACAGGCTTCCATTATTGGTAAACAAATTGAAAATGCCTTGTTCCATATGTTGGATGAGGAAACTGATACCGAGTAAGTTAATCAATGTATCTTTTGTTTGTCTTACTCAAAACTGGACTACGAATTTTGAAAAGGGTTTGAGCAGAAATGGCCCTTATTCTTTGATGGGATGGAAATTCATGCTTTGATTCTCCAAAGAATCTGCAGAATTATCACATTATCTAAAAATTTAAGTGATTAAAGGATTACATTGATGCTCGTCTCTCAGATTTTTAAAATAAGTTTCTTTCATCCTTTTAAGCCAAAAGTAATTTTATGGTGATCTTGGTTTGGTAATTATGTTGCTTTTGTTTCTGGTTGGCCTTTTCACTTATGATATAACTATAAAGATGCTGGAAAATTTGTTCTTGAGAGGCAACTGTATGTACCCTTTCAAAAATTATTTTCCTTGTTGATTATGTTAATTTCTGAGAACTCATCTCTCAAAAGAACTT